>CM042250.1:52436365-52438865 GCA_023566225.1 Romanogobio albipinnatus
AAATACACTCAAAAATGTCTCAATGCCCATCTTGGTGAGTTTTAACCTATGGTTTTAACGTAAACACAGTCGTAACCAGCTCACAGGAACAGTGGGATCCATGCGTGCGTCAGGTCAGAAGTTATTTATTATTCAAACTACAAAAAGACAAACGATCACTTACGAGCACGCCTTCGGCAGAATTCAAATGAGCCATTTTAATCTAGATTAATTCCAAGATTACAGTTAGATTAATCTAGATTAAAAAAATGAATCTATGCCCACCACTATTATTGTTATATAATAGATGGTTAGACTCTAACTGCAGTTAGATAACATGAGCAGCTATTATTTCCAGATGCTACCAGATGAAGTAGCCCATTCAAGGGAAAACGCCTATGAATAATGAATATGAATAACGTCTGGATAAAAAGAGTTGAATTAAATTGACCTATCGGTCTTAGTTACTTTTGCTAACTCGGACAAACAAACAGAGTTGCTATATCTTTCAATGACAGCTGTCAGTCTGAAAACCTTATCCTGAGATGTTTTTGGACACAGAATGTAGTGGATATATATCCCATCCGAATGATGGCTAAATTTAACTGATGGTTTGTCAAGTTTATTATGTCCAAAACAATCATCGTAAGAGACACGGCCGTAGCCAGCGATGAGGTCACAGAGGTCATTTTTTTCATATTCAAAAATAAAATTTCAAGCTCTCTAAATGACTAATAAGCCGTGTGAACCACCTCCTATAGGTTCCTATCCTCCTGGGACCCAGAAAAAAAAAGTTTTTTGAATTTAGTATTTTTTTTTATGTCATTACATTGTTTAGAGCATAAGAAACAAATGGAGAAAAAAAAAAAAACATTTTTTAAAAATGATATTTTATTCATATGTTATGATATGTACTCTGTAGATGACAGCAGGACTCAGTTGTTAAAAAAATTAAGATTAGATTAGATTCAACTTTATTGTCATTACACAAGTACAAGTACAAGGCAACGAAATGCAGTTTAGGTCTAACCAGAAGTGCAATAGCAGCAAGTGCAGGATATATACAATGGTTGCGTAAGTGCAGGGCATAATTAATGACATGAAATTGCATGTATAGGCAGAAACAATGGGATTTATTTTTAATTCACCAATCAATTTTTAGGTTTCAGGGTTTTTTTTAAACAAACTTTATTTAAAGATGATTCTGAACTATGTTATGAAAGATATAATGAAATGCATTCATATACCATTTTACTTTATTAAATATGTGGGTAAAATGACAATACTTGGATTTTCCCATTCAATACAATGTATCTATTCACTGCATCTAATTTGCATATTAATGTGTAATAAATTAAGAATAGAAGTGTAATAATGGGAGGAAAAATTGGCAACATTTTCATAATAATATCTAATATTTCATAGGAATATTGATATGTAATTTCTTTCCCTGAAACTCGTTTCGACTCGTTTTTCCCACTTAACGTGACACTTTAGGAAGTTAATAAAGTGGTAAGTTGCATGTTAGGGTTAGCGATATATTTATTTTATTCCCAAAACACAAGCTTTTTTAAACTTATTTCGGATTTATATTGTTTGTTTTTTGTTTTTGCTTGTCTTTCGTAGTACTATCTGGCAACACCCACCGGCATTAAAGGGATAGTTCACCCAAAAATGAAAATTAGCCCATCATTTTCTCTCCCTCAAGTCATCCGAGGTGTATATGACATTGTTCTTTCAGACGAATATAATCAGAGTTATATTAAAAATGTTCAGGCTAATCCAAGCTTTAGGATTGCTGTAATAGTTGCTCTGTTTTTGAAGTCCATTTTTCCTGGATGCACAATAAACTCAATGGATGGTGTCCTCCATCTTAATCATGTCTGTCATGATGTTTTCTGCATCGATGACAGGATTTTAAACACCGAAGGCCGTAGATGACATTTCCCCCTCGAGGACTAATGCCGCGGGAAAGCAAACGCGAGTGTGAAATAATGCAGCGAGTGTTTCCCCCCGCAGGAGTACCAGGGGTCGTCGGTTCTGGGGCAGTTTGTGACCCGCTTCATGTTGAGGGAGACGTCTAGCCAGCTGCTGTCGCTCCAGATGTCTCTGCAGTGCGCTATGGAGGCTGTGGAGGCGCAAAGTAGCACCACTCCGTGAGTCACACACACACACACACACACACACATTGTGAGCACGACACTTTTCTCTGTCTTGCACTCCTAAAATGAAAGGAGTTCCAGTGGCGCCTTAGGAGATCCGTTTTACAGCTCAGATGAGAGAAACCTCTTCGAGAGAACCTTTTAAAATAGTCTGATGTTGTTTTTGGCTCTAGAGCAGGTTTTCCAGCTTGAATGTTGATTATCTATCCATCCATCCACCCAACCATCTGCCCATCCATCCATCCGCCCATCCATCCATCTATCTATTCATATATCTATCCATCCATCCACCCAACCATCTGCCCATCCATCCATCCATCTATTTATTCATATATCTATTCATATATCTATCCATCCAT
>CM042250.1:52441365-52461365 GCA_023566225.1 Romanogobio albipinnatus
AATAAATGTCAGTTCAATATACAGCAATTCTTTCTTACATACAAATTTGATTTGCAGTTCTGTCTATTTTCCACCCCAATTAAAATCCAATTTAAATAATTGATTTGCTTATAAAAAAGTTTCCTTTTTTATAATCCTATGATGTTTTAGAAGAAGACATCACAAGACCTGTGGCGTCGTATGAACCTAAAAGGGTTCCAGAACTTCTAGAAACCCAAAAATATTATTGATATGAATATGGATCTGTGGGCACAGAATCAGGGAAGATCCTTTGTTTTCATTATCTTTGTGTCTCTGCTCGCTGAGGGACGTTCACCTGCCTCAGCAGTTCCTCAGCATATCTGAGACCAGAGAAAGAAGGAGAAACACAGAGAACAGAGAAACCGAGTGCAGCAGAAGTAATTGTAATGTATTCTTCATGATGAAGCACATTTGTCTCGTCTATCCATGGGGTATTTTCTTCCTCACAAAGCAGCTGTCACAGAAACATGCCGGTGTTCTCAGAGGAGCTCTCAATGCGACGGAACGACAGGAAAATGTTTGCATATGTTTTAGTTTGCTACTAATCACTCAATGTGTGAAAGAACATTTCTGCTGTATTTCTCCCTGACTGTAATTCCCATTTGTCAAACAGAAAAGCCCCATTAGGACCATTTCATGACATGACTGCCTGCTCGGTTCAGCGGGTGCCCATAAACACAATGAGAGCGGAGTTTATCGTAGTCCTGGCGAACATCACTATCATTTCTGGATGTTTTAGCGGCCACAGGGTCATGGGCGGCCAAGGCTCACTGATGCACGTGGGGAGCGAAGGCTGGCCCGTGTGGTCCGATCAAACAGACGAGCTACTGGAGCTCAAACTGCTGAAGAAGTTAATGCTGGTTCTGATAGAAAGGTGTCAGAATACACAGAGCATCTCAGTTTGTTGCGTATGGGGCGGCACAGCCGCTGACCAGTCAGGGTGCCCATGCTGACCCCTGTCCACCGCCCAAAGCACCAACAGTGGCACGTGAGCATCAGACCTGGACCACGGAGCAATGGAAGAAGGTGGCCTGGTCTAATGATCCCAATTCGCATACTATCCGTACTAAATAGTATTCACAAAAATAATTAGTATGTCCCAAATCGTAGTATGTTGAAAAGAATATTCCAAAGATTCCCGGATGATCTACTATTTAAAGGTCCCGTTCTTCGTGATCCCATTGTTCAAACTTTAGTTAGTGTGTAATGTTGCTGTTAGAGCATAAATAATACCTGTAAAATTATAAAGCTCAAAGTTCAATGCCAAGCGAGATATTTTATTTAACAGAAGTTCCCTTTCAAAGCCTACAGCGAACGGCCGGCTTGGACTACATCCTGGTACTTCCTTCATTAATGACGTCAGTAGAACAGACTAACCTCCGCCCACAAGAACACGCGAAAAAAGGGGGCGTGGTCTTGTTGCTGTCCCACGTGGAGAAGAGGAAGTGTCGCGTGGAGAAAAGGAATTGTTGCGTTTGATTGTGTTTGTCGCCATGTCGTCGAGACGCTGTTATTTTCATCCCGGAGTCAAATCACCTTTGTTTGGCTTTCCCAGGGACGCTGTAGAGATCATTGAGCGCATACATCTCCCGTTAAGAGGCGTGACCTTTCCACGTGCGCTAAGCTGCTGTCGAATCACAACACAGGAACCGCTGGCACAATCAGAACTCGTTACGTATTTTACGATGAAAATAACAGCGTCTCGACGACATGGCGACAAACATAGTCAAACGCAACACTTCCTCTTCTCCACGTGGGACAGCAACAAGACCACGCCCCCTTTTTCGCGTATTCTTGTGGGCGGAGGTTAGTCTGTTCTACTGACGTCATTAATGAAGGAAGTACCAGGATGTAGTCCAAGCCGGCCGTTCGCTGTAGGCTTTGAAAGGGAACTTCTGTTAAATAAAATATCTCGCTTGGCATTGAACTTTGAGCTTTATAATTGTACAGGTATTATTTATGCTCTAACAGCAACATTACACACTAACTAAAGTTTGAACAATGGGATCACGAAGAACGGGACCTTTAATTCAACATTCACAAATGCAGTCACTTGTCGCCACCTACTGGTGTAACTATGTAACGGCACTATATGAGGCATTTCGTCCGGTCTGGTGTATAAAGAGTAAAGCTAGTCTAAAGTTATGCAATATTCTTAAGTTATATAATTTGTTTTTGTAGAAATGTTTTTGTTATGTTTAAATAATGAGAGTAATACATTTTGTAATTGTGTTTGACGCAGCTTATCTCATGAGTTTCATTCTGAAATCAGTACATATGCAGACGATCTCCAGCCCGTTCAGAAATACCCACACGTTTTTGAGTCTGTGGGCTGTTACATTAGAAATGTGCTGAAGATAATAGTGGGTCAACAACAGCCTTAAGAGAGACTTCTGACTCATGTGAACATATGTGGGTGACGTCTGCAGGGTTACGACATTAACAAGGTTATTCACATTCAATGTTATCCGCTTGTGCTCATCAACTATTGGCAGTGAGCGCAGACGCACAGATGCTGTGTTCCTGTGCTTTGTCAGATCTGCCATCCGTTCAGCTGCTCACACTGTCTTCTGCTGGATATTCACTGATAACAACACCAACCGAGTGCACATAGCTTTGGGCACTAAATTATTACTGAAAAACAAGATGCATTTTAGGCACACGCATATTCATCCATTCCTGTGATGCAGAAGATTCACGTGCTCTTTTTCTGTGTAGGGTTGAAGTTAAAGTCCCGGAGCATCTCATCATACAGAAGAACAACAGAAGATGTGGCCGCCGAGTGCAGAAGAACATGTGTCTGTCGCCTACTGATCCGTACTCGGGCATCCTCACTACCGGTAGCACACACACACACACACACACACACACACACGCATTTTCATTTCTTTATTTGAATCCGCCAATCAAATTTCTTACAGAAAGGATTCAAATATTCTCAGCGGTAACACAGCTTTGACATTCAAGGGTACATAAAACATCGCTTACGCCACACAGCAAGGCTGCCTATCACAGCTGATATAGAGCAGAATTTTCATACACACACACACACACATTCATACACACACACACACACTATCTATCTTAATGACTCACACATACACACACACACACTCTCATACACTGACCCATACACACACACTCATAAACTCTCTCTCTCTCTCTCTCTCTCTCTCTCACACACACACACACACACACACACACACACACACACACACACACACACACACAGTCTCTCTCTTTCTCATACACATACACACACACACACACACACACACACACACACACACACTCTCTCATACATTCACACACACACACACACACACACACACACACACACACACACACACACACACACACACACACAATCTCATACACTCACACATACACAATCTCACACACACTCTCATAAACTCACACACTCATAAACTCACACACACTCTTTCTCTCTCTCACACACACACACACACACTCACACACACACACACTCATAAACTCACACACTCACTCACACACACAAAATCATACACTCACCCATACACACACGCTCATAAACTCTCTCACACACTCACTCTCTCTCTCTCTCATTTCTTTATTTGAATCCGCCAATCAAATTTCTTACAGAAAGGATTCAAATATTCTCAGCGGTAACACAGCTTTGACATTCAAGGGTACATAAAACATCGCTTACGCCACACAGCAAGGCTGCCTATCACAGCTGATATAGAGCAGAATTTTCATACACACACACACACACATTCATACACACACACACACACACACACACTCTCTATCTCATACACTCACACATACACAGTCTCACACACACACACTCTCATACACTCACACACACTCTCATACACTGACCCATACACACACACTCATAAACTCTCTCTCTCATACATACACACACACACACACACACACTCTCATACACTCACACATGCACACACACTCATAAACTCACACACACTCTCTCTCTCTCACACACACACACACTCATAAACTCTCTCTCTCTCACACACACACACACACACACTCACTCTCTCTCTCTCTCTCTCTCTCTCTCATACTCTCTCATACATTCACACACACACACACACACACACACACACACACACACACACACACACACACACACACACACACACACACACACACACACACACACACACACACACACACACACACACACACACTCACTCTCTCTCTCTCTCTCTCTCTCTCTCTCATACTCTCTCATACATTCACACACACACACACACACACACACACACACACACACACACACACACAGACACAGACACAGACACACACACACACACACTCATAAACTCACACACACACTCACACATACTCTCATACACTCACCCATACACACACACACACACACACACTCATAAACTCTCTCACACACAAACACACACTCTCTCTCTCTCTCTCTCTCTCTCTCTCTCTCATACACTCACACACACACACACACACACACACACACACACACACACTCTCTCTCATACACTCTCTCATACACTCACACATACACACACACACACACACACACACACACTAATGAACTCACACACTCTCTCTCACACACACACAAACACACACTCTCATACACACACACTCTCTGATACACACTCTCTCTCATACACACACGCACACACACTCATAAACACACACAAACACTCACTCACACTCACTATCACAAACACACACTCACACACATACACACACACACACACACACACACACACTCATACACTCACACACTCTCTCTCATACACACACACACACACACACACACACACACACACACACACACACACTCATAAACACACACTCACTCACTATCACAAACACACACTCACACACATACTCTCTCACACACACAAAAACACACTAAAAAATACTCACATACATACATACTCACTCACTCACTCACACTCATAAACTCACACAAACGCTCACAAACACACACTCTCACACACACACTCACGTACACACATAATCTCACACATACTCTCTCACACACACACAAACACACTAACAAATACTCACATTTACACACACACTCACTCACACACACTCATAAACTCATACATACTTGCTCACACACACACACATAAACTCACACATACGCTCACACAGACTATCACAAACACACACTCACACTCTTACACACACTCACGTACACACATAATCTCTCTCTCTCTCTCTCTCTCTCTCTCTCTCACACACACACACACACACACACACACACACACTCATACATTCATACATTCACTCACACACACTCACACTCTCTCACACACACACAGCTTTTAAAAGACAATAGTGTCAATGTTCAGCTCAATTTAATGCAGTAACAGTGTGAATGTTGCAAAGTTAATGGATTATGACGCAAACTCAGTTCAAATATACAGAAGACAACAGTGTCATTATCCAGCGGAAGTTTTGTTCCCACCCAATAGTGTCAGTGCAGTCAAACTGATATTACTGAATATAAAGTGTCTTTATTAGCACAAATGTCTTTAATGATAACCCTGCTGCTGATGAGTGGAGTTGTGTACTGAGTGTTGGTGTGTGTTGCGTCTCAGGCGTTACCGTAGATACAGACGAGCACTGGTGCTCTCAGATCAACAGACTGCAGCAGCTCATCGACAAGCTGGAGTGTCAGGTGAAGGATCGAAATACTCACACAATCATCTTTGAGCATTGATATTGAGATAGCATGTCTTACAAACCAATTTTGATTTGCTTTTTGTTCGTAGAGTCCAAAGTTGGAGCCACTGAAAGAAGATACACTTGCCAACACGTACAAATCAGTGAGTGCCCTCTTTTTGAGAATACAAACTTAAAGCTTAAATGCTTTGGAATATAGACCAATGATTGGTCTCGTTTTAAAGAAGACACTCTGCAGATTACTGCTATTCAAAATATGAAAGTATGAAAAAGTTATGGAAGTTTAAATCTACTGTAAATGAAAAATACTGTACTAAATATTTTTTATTTCATATAAAATATATATTTTACAAAAAATGTTTTACTCTAAAATTAATATAAAATCAAAGCCATGTGTCTAACCAATATGTGTTCCAAATTTGAAGTTGATATCACAAAAATTGAAGTCCCCATGAGATTTGGTTTAAACGCTGTACCAAAAATAGCCACCGGGTGTCATTCAAATTCCATTGATTGTTTTTTTGATGCATTTTCCTGTAAATTTCTGTCCAAATATCACTTCCATCACAAAACAGTCACCAAATATGGACCCTTTCCGACAATATGTGTTTTGTCAAGATTGGAAAGGATTTTAATTATAAAGTAGTTCAAATAATTGTTGTAATATGAAACATGACACCTCCCACTAGGGGGAGGAGCCCGCTAGAATAATTTAGAGTACCGTTTCCATGGGAACACAATGTCCGATTTCAGAATGGTTTTCACAGGATGAATTTTGAGCTTTTAGACTTTCAAATGATACCTAATTTATGATAATTACTTAAATATATGATACGAAAAAAAGGCGATCAAAAAAAAGAGCACCAGGCGTCCCACCTGTGGGGTTAAGTACACTTAAGTGGCCTTTTATTTCATGAATATTATATTATCTGCAAAAACATGCACATTCAGTAGAATTAACAGTCCTTCCAGAAAAATGCGGCTTTTTTTTGTGATTGTTGCGGCTGCAAATAAGTATATAAGTAGTATTTGAACACCTGTCTATCGGCTAGAATTCTGACCCTCAAAGACCTGTTAGTCTGCCTTTAAAATGTCCACCTCCACTCCATTTATTATCCTAAATTAGATGCACCTGTTTGAGGTCGTTAACGCATAAAGACACCTGTCCACCCCATACAATCAGTAAGAATCCAACTAGTAACATGGCCAAGACCAAAGAGCTGCCCAAAGACACTAGAGACAATATTGTACACCTCCACAAGGCTGGAAAGAGCTACGGGGAAATTGCCAATCAGCTTGGTGAAAAAAGGTCCACTGTTGGAGCAATCATTAGAAAATGGAAGAAGCTAAACATGACTGTCAATCTCCCTCGGACTGGGGCTCCATGCAAGATCTCACCTCGTGGCGTCTCAATGATCCTAAGAAAGGTGAGAAATCAGCCCAGAACTACACGGGAGGAGCTGGTCAATGACCTGAAAAGAGCTGGGACCACCGTTTCCAAGGTTACTGTTGGTAATACACTAAGACGTCATGGTTTGAAATCATGCATGGCACGGAAGGTTCCCCTGCTTAAACCAGCACATGTCAAGGCCCGTCTTAAGTTTGCCAATGACCATTTGGATGATCCAGAGGAGTCATGGGAGAAAGTCATGTGGTCAGATGAGACCAAAATAGAACTTTTTGGTCATAATTCCACTAAACGTGTTTGGAGGAAGAAGAATGATGAGTACCATCCCAAGAACACCATCCCTACTGTGAAGCATGGGGGGGGGGGGGGGGGTAGCATCATGCTTTGGGGGTGTTTTTCTGCACATGGGACAGGGCGACTGCACTGTATTAAGGAGAGGAGGACCGGGGCCATGTATTGTGAGATTTTGGGGAACAACCTCCTTCCCTCAGTTAGAGCATTGAAGATGGGTCGAGGCTGGGTCTTCCAACATGACAATGACCCGAAGCACACAGCCAGGATAACCAAGGAGTGGCTCTGTAAGAAGCATATCAAGGTTCTGGCGTGGCCTAGCCAGTCTCCAGACCTAAACCCAATAGAGAATCTTTGGAGGAGCTCAAACTCCGTGTTTCTCAGCGACAGGCCAGAAACCTGACTGATCTAGAGAAGATCTGTGTGGAGGAGTGGGCCAAAATCCCTCCTGCAGTGCAAACCTGCTGAAAAACTACAGGAAACGTTTGACCTCTGTAATTGCAAACAAAGGCTACTGTACCAAATATTAACATTGATTTTCTCAGGTGTTCAAATACTTATTTGCAGCTGTATCATACAAATAAATAGTTTAAAAAATCATACATTGTGATTTCCGGATTTTTTTTTAGATTATGTCTCTCACAGTGGACATGCACCTACGATGACAATTTCAGACCCTCCATGATTTCTAAGTGGGAGAACTTGCAAAATAGCAGGGTGTTCAAATACTTATTTTCCTCACTGTACATATGAATTCATACAGAATCAAGATCGAAATCGATATTTGTGCCCATCATCTCATAAGCTTATGCTGATTTTAGGCATCTATGCTGTAAATCAACCAGTTAGCTGTGCGGTTGTGGCACATACATTATGCAGGTTATATATATTTTATGTAACTTATTTTGCCACACAATATATTGAGTTTTCCTTGACCTTGACAAGACTAAAACTTGACTAACAAAAATAGATATGTGAATAACTAAATATGACTAAAACTAACATTTGGCACAAGACTAAGACTAAACTAAAAATAGTTGACAAAATGAACACTACAAGGGACAGTGTCAGCACTTTCAATGCATTATAAAGTATTATATTATACACAAGGACATGAGGGTGAGTGAATCACGCGCAGATGTTCAGCAGGAACACTCACGGCATGAAAACAAAAGCTGGCATTAGCTCTCTTTCTCCCGTTTGTCATGTCTGATGGCTGCGTCTCCTTCTCTAGAACATTCTGCTGGTGCAGAGACAGATGAGCGTGACGGAGAATGATCTCGAGGAGTTCCAGAAGGCTCTGAAGAGCTACGCCGACACCACCACCAATCAGGACGACAACCTACAGTGAGAAAAACACGTTACTATGTATCTAATGATGCTCTAAGAGAATATTAACCGTGTGATGTATGAAAAAATAGTCTGAAAAATATATTCTTTTTTAAATGGAACCTTTGAACCTTTAGACAAAATAATTTCATATTTGATGCATCAGGCATGATGGCTGATAGAGTGAGAATCTGGAGCAGAAGGAGGAAAAACAGACCCAAACTGAGCAGAAGTATGCAATTTGGTGCAGATGATGATATATTAGGCAGCAAGTGAACATTTTGTCCTCAGAGTTGATGTGTTAGAAGCAGGAAAAATGGTCAAGCGTAAGGATTTGAGTGAGTTTGGCAAGAGACAAATTTTGATGGCTACAATCACTTGGGTTGTAAATTGGGTTGTTTTAACCCAGTGAATGGGTTGTTTTAACCCAGCGGTTGGGTTAAATGTTTGCTTAAAACAACCCAATCGCTGGGTTAAAACAACCCAATTGCTGGGTTACTCCATTTTCAACCCAACTTGAGTTGTTTTTAACCCAGCATTTTTTAGAGTGTAGACGACTGGGTCAGAGCATCTCCAAAACTGCAGCTCTTGTGGGGTGTTCCCGGTCTGCAGTGGTCAGTCTCTATCAAAAGTGCTCAGAGGAAGGAACAGTGGAGAACCGGTGTTACGACCTGTGTTAGTTTTCTATTGCTTTGTGTTCCTTTTCTCTTTTTTTCTGCTTTCTCTAATTCAAAACAGGTTCACCAATCATGGGGATGTAAGCAGCCATTGGTTGCTTAGTCGGGGCGGGGTCTTTAAAAGGACGCTGCTGACACTCATCGAGGAGCTCATTCTTGGTTCGGTCGCACGTGGGTTGAGAGCTCCGGAATCCCCCCTCCGGCCGATGATCAAATTGTGATTTAGAGATTTTGTTTTGTTCAAGTAAACGTGCATTTTGTGAAAACCTCTGAACCGTTTTCCTATGTCTGAACCATAATAACAGTGTGGAGCGTAGGGGTGTCCTGCCTTGTTTATTTTGAAATAGTTTGATCTCTGTTTTTGGGGCAGGGAGATAGGTAAGGTGAATGTATTTTCTTTTGGTATTTGATTAGGTTATTAATTTTCCCCTCTTTTCTTTTTGTATTCATTTTGTTTGTTATTTTGGCCTTTTTGGACACCCTGAAGATTTGCTCTTTATTTCAATTGTTATCCTTTAATAAATGTATTACTTTTTGCTTCAATTTTGTGCTTTTTGTTTTTTTTTGATTATCGACCGGAGGGATGCGTGCTGGGATTCCATGTCCACAACCCAACTAATTATTTATTACGCCTCTTTAGTGTATTTATATTCCCCTAGAGTCGGGGCGTAATAACCGGCCACAGGGTCATGGGCGGCCGAGGCTCATTGATGCACGTGGGGAGCGAAGGCTGGCCCGTGTGGTCCGATCAAACAGACAAGCTACTGGAGCTCAAACTGCTCCAGAAGTTAATGCTGGTTCTGATAGAAAGGTGTCAGAATACACAGAGCATCTCAGTTTGTTGTGTATGGGGCGGCACAGCCGCTGACCAGTCAGGGTGCCCATGCTGACCCCTGTCCACCGCCCAAAGCACCAACAGTGGCACGTGCGCATCAGAACTGGACCACGGAGCAATGGAAGAAGGTGGCCTGGTCTGATGAATCAAGATGACCGGGTACTTGTTGCTTACCTGTGGAACACATGGCACCAGGTGCACTATGGGAAGAAGGCGTGGCGGCGGAGGCAGTGATGCTTTGGGCAATGTTCTGCTGGGAAACCTTGGGTCCTCCATCCATGTGGATGTGACCTTGACACGTCCCACCTACCTAAGCATTGCTGAGACCATGTCCAGCCTCTCATGGAAACGGTATTCCCTGGTGGCTGTGTCTCTTTCAGCAGATAATGCGCCGCCACAAAGCACAAATGCTTCAGGAATGCTTTGAGGAGCACTACAACGATTATTAGGCGTTGACTTGGCCTCCAAATTCCCCAGATCTCAATCCAATCGAGCATCTGTGGGATGTGCTGAACAAACAAGTCCAATCCATGGAGGCCCCGCCTCGCAACTTACAGGACTTAAAGGATCTGCTGCTAACATCTTGGTGCCAGATACCACAGCACACCTTCAGGGGAGTCCATGCCACGACGGGTCAGATAGAAGCTATTCTTACGTTTAATGTGTAAAAGATTTCACAGCAAAGACGCGTGAAGCATGAGCTGTTTGTACAATTATACTAAAAGACTTTTACTTGCTATCGGTCAGACGGTTTTACAGCAAAGTTTTGGTCATGTTAATCCTGATACAGTAGCTTTTATTGCTGTGATGAAACCCAAAATGGAAATTTATAGACGGTAATGACAGTTATGACTAGCCATCAACATTCGGTTTTAGTGGCAATGTTCTCTCAAATGTCTCATCAGATGATTCTTGCACTGATTGGTCAACTCTCTCTCTGTCTCTCGTTCAGTGTGTCCATCCAGAAGCTTCCTGAGAAGAGCTGCTACATCATCTATGAGTTCTGGCAGGACCGCATTTCCTGGATGAGGTGTGTGCGTGTGTGTGTGTGTGTTGAGCAGCATAATGATTTAGAGAGTCGGTTCAAGGGTCTTTGTAAATCAAATCCTAATGGAGTGTATTTTTGCGAACACAAGACAAGCACGCTCGAGTCTGAGGGTTCGTTCAGCTCCTGCTGGGTTTTACATCTGTCAGGGAACATGATCGCCACGATTCTCTTCCGTCCACAACAGTTACACACTAAAACATTTATTACCCAGCAGACAAAAATATGTTCTAAGACCGTTTTGCTAATGTTCCCAATTAAATAGGCCATGTTATGCTCTTTTACAGAGTCTTGATGTTGTTTTTGACTCTACTAGAGCAGGTTTTCCTGCTTGAATGTTGATTATTTCCCTCATATTCTCCATTCCTGCAGCTCAAATCTTATTTGTGCATCCTCGTTTCCTTTCCTCGCGTCTTAGCTCCACCCCTTTAGGACGCGAGGGAAGGACGCCAGGAAAAGATGCGAGGACTGAGGAATTGAATCAAGTGAAATGATATATCCTCACTCACTTCAAAGCGTCGTCAATTAATGATGACTCCACACCGCTGGATTTAGCTTGCACGTCGTGATTCTTGGACATTAATTATTTATATTGTAATAGTTCAATAGTTCCAACCTCCACAAAATACCACATTTGTCTGTATTTTTTTTTTATGTCACCATTTTCTTGCGCTTTGATTTAATTCTGCAACTGTCCTACTACAGTTGCTGTAGTTTGACATACATTTGTGTCTTGTACATGTCAACAATAATGATAGTTATAATAACAATAGCCTAATTTATAAACTGTGGCAAGATGTGAAGGGGGAGGAGAATTTATACGTGCGCCACTTTTAGTCGACAAAACACTTCCGCAAAGGATACACATGTGTATCCTCGCTCATGACTCCTCGAGGTGAGATTAGAGAGTTGAGATGTCCTACAAGATGTCTGAGCTCCATTGGTTTCCGGGTCATAGGATGGAGGACGGAGGAGGGATATTGATTAGCACCCCGTCTCTTTGAAGCCCCGCCTTCTGAAAAGCACAATGTGCTCTGATTGGTCTGCTGGAGCAGTGTGTTGTGATTGGTCAAGCGCTTTGAGTGTGTTTAATAACAATCACAAATGTTTCTTGAGCAGCAAATGAGAGTGATTAGTGAGGGATCATGTGACACTGAAGACTGGAGTAATGATGATAAATTCAGCTTTGATCTCAGGAATAAATGACACTTTACTATATATTCACATAGAGAACAGCTGATCTACACTGGAATAATATTTCACAATTTTACAGTTTTTACTGTATTTTTGGTCAAACAAATGCATCCTTGGTGAGCAGAAGAGATTACATAAAAAAATGTGTCTTTATTTAGAAATCTAAATGTGTGTGTGTGTGTGTGTGTGTGCAAGCGAGCGAGTGTGACAAGAGGTATGCGTATGTGTGTGTGTGTATGTGCAAGTGAGAGAGTTTGTGTGTGTGGGCATGTGTGTGTGTGTGCATGTGTATGTGTGTGCGTGCGAGCGATCATGTGTGTGTGTGTGTGTGTGTGTGCGCGCGCATGTGTGCGCGCCAGCGAGCGAATTTGTGTGTGTGTGAGTGCGTGTGTGCATGTGTGTATGTGTGTGCATGCGAGCGATCATGTGTGTGCATGTGTGCGTGCAAGCGAGTGTGTGTGTGTGTGTTTGTGAGTGTGTGTGTGTGTGTGTGTGTGATGGGTAGGTTTAGGGGTAGGGGCAGTGTGTGTGTGTGTGTGTGTGTGTGTGTGTGTGTGTGTGTGTGAGAGAGAAAGCGTGTGTGTGTGTCTGTGTGTGAGAGCGTGTGTGTGTGTGTGTGTGTGATGGGTAGGTTTAGGGGTAGGGGCAGTGTGTGTGTGTGTGTGTGTGTGTGTGATGGGTAGGTTTAGGTTTAGGGGTAGGGGCAGTGTGTGTGTGTGTGTGTGTGTGTGTGTGTGTGTGTGATGGGTAGGTTTAGGGGTAGGGGCAGTGTAGAGGGATAGAAAATATGGTTTGTACGGTATAAAAACCATTACGCCTATGGAATGTCCCCACATTTCACAAACCCCCCCTGTGTGTGTGTGTGTGTGTGTGTGTGTGTGTGTGTGTGTGTGTGTGTGTGCATGCATGCAAACAAGTTTATGTGTGTGTTTGTGAGTGTGTGTGTGTGTGCGTGCAAGCAAACGAGTTTGTGTGCGTGCGTGCGAGAGATCGTGTGTGTGCACGTACATGTGTGTGTGTGTGTGTGCATGCATGCAAACAAGTTTATGTGTGTGTTTGTGAGTGTGTGTGTGTGTGTGTGTGTGTGTGCGTGCAAGCAAACGAGTTTGTGTGCGTGCGTGCGAGATCGTGTGTGTGCACGTACATGTGTGTGTGCGTGTGTGAGCGATCGTGTGTGTGTGTACCTCTGTTTTCTCTGTGTGTGTGTATCTCTGTTTTGAGTGTATAGCCAGACTCATTTCAAATGAGCACACCTCTTGTCTAGTAACACAACTTTCCCAAACAATCACGCTGATGTAGAAGATTTACACGTGACGGCTCATGTTACCTAACCTCATTTGTGATGCTTCACATGAGCATTGTGAAGAACATACGCCTCATCTTCTTAAAGATACACTGATCTAATTTAAGAATATCATTTCAGAAATAAATTATACCTGAGGTAAATAATACTACAATGTAATTATCTCTAGTGGGGGAAGTGTGTGCTCTCGCCTGCTTTTTATTCTGTGGAATAAAAAGATAAAAAGCTTTTTTTTGAATAAATACAAACGTCTGTATTTCTTGAATATTCAGGTATGTTGCATCTAAGTTTGTAGTTGGTAATATTGTTTAAGGTTTTAATGTTATTTGATCAGAAATACAGTAAAAATTGTGATATATTATTATGATTCATAACAGCTGTTCTCTATGTGAATATATATTGAAATATAATTTATTCCTGTGATCAAAGCTGAATTTATCATCATTACTCCAGTCTTCAGTGTCACATGATCCCTCACTAATCATTCTAATATGAGGATTTGAGCTCAAGACACATTTATGATTATTACCAATGTGGAAATTATTTGACGAATACCAATTATCTCATGCACAAGGAAAATGTATTCTCTTATTTAAAGCTGAAATGTGTCACTTGTTCACCCCTAGTGGTATCTAATGGGACTGCAAAAATAATGATCATTTCCAAACAAGTTTGAGACTTAAACGACTCACAGCTCAGTTTGCAGCAGCCGGCCGTGTTCATCTGGAGGATGTTGTTCATTATATCATCTCTCTCTGCAGTTATTTGCAGTCTGACGCCAGTAAGATGTTCCAGCGCTGCGTCATAGACATGCTGGAGGACCCGGAGATCGTCTCCACGATGCTCATGCCAGGTGAGAGTGTGTGTGTGCGTCACGCCATTGATCCGTTTCTGAACGCATCTGTCTCAGCCTGGAAGCAAATGAAACAACGGTCTTTAATGAGGAGTTATGATGCTTCATCTCTCTGTCTCCTGTTTGTTCCTCACAGCGTCCTGGTGGATCATGACAAACAACTAACAGCAACCAGAAAACACCGAACCCCCGTCTGAAAAATGACCCCGTTGTGTCTTTGAATTAATAGCTCTAAAAAAATCAGATGAATCATCTGTACCTGTACGTGTGACACACACACACACACACACACACACACACACACACCTTTTTTTGTGTTGCATTTTATAGATGTCTGTCTGATAGTTGACAGAAAACAGGGTTTTGCATCATTCAGAAGTGGATTCAGATGCTTTTACATTAGAGTTTAACTCCTGAATTTCAAATGAGGTTGGAAACTGGATGCAGAAATAGTGTTTAGTTTTATTATAGTTAATATTATTAATTTTAGTTTAATTTTGTGCATGTTTTTTAAATATTGTATTTGCAGGTTCATTTATTTTATATTATTTCCAGTTAATAATTTCAGTGCTTTTTTAATTTCAGTTTCAAATTTTCATTTAAAGTTTTTCAGCTAATATTTATATTTTATTTTATGGTTATTTCAATGAACACATTTTTTATTTATTTGATTTGAATTTAAGAAAGCAGAATTAAAATGAAATTATATATATTTAAGTTCAAAGATATTAATATAAATGCTAAAGTGTTTTAAATAATATATTGAATTATATTTAATAAGCTTCCTTTGTTTTTATGGACCACAGTGGAAGGATACTCAATTTCATAGAATTTACTTAATATACACTATATTGCCAAAAGTTTTAGGACATCACAAAACTCGCTCATCCATGTCTTTATGGAGCGACGCTTTGAGCACTGGTGGTCAGTCATGTTGGGTCAGGAAAAGGCCGTCCCCAAACTGTTCCCACAAAGTTGGGAGCATGAAATTGTCCAAAATGTCTTGGTGAAGCATTAATAGTTCCTTTCACTGGAACTAAGGGGCCAAGCCCAACCCCTGAAAAACAACTCCACCCCATAATCCCCCATCCACCAAACTTTACACTTGGCACAATGCAGTCAGGCAAGTCCCGTTCTCCTGGCAACCACCAAACCCAGACTCGTCCATGGGATTGGCAGACAGAGAAGCATGATTGGTCACTCAGAGAACACGTCTCCACTGCTCTAGAGTCCAGTGGCGACGTGCTTTACCCCATGCTTTGCATTGCACTTGGTGATGTAAGGCTTGGATGAGCTGCTCGGCCATGGAAACCCATTCCATGAAGCTCTACACACTGTTCTTGAGCTCATCTGAAGGCCACAGAAGTTTGGAGGTCTGGAGCTCTTGACTCTGCAGAAAGTTGGCGACTTCTGTGACCCTCAGCATGCGCTGACCCCGCTCTGTAATTTCACTTCGTGGCTGGGTTGCTGTTGTTCCCAATTGCTTCCATTTTGTTATAACACCACTAACAGTTGAGCGTGGAATATTATGTAGTGAGGAAATTTCCCGAATGGACTTATTGCACAGGTGTCCACCGATCACGGTACCACGCTTGAGTTCTCTGAGCTCCTGAGAGCGGCCCATTCTTTCACATGGGTCATGTGATATGATTGAATTTCGGCCATAAAGTGTTTGAACACCTGAACTCAGCGATTTGGAGGGTCGTCCCAATACTTTTGGCAATATAGTGTATTATTATTTAATATAAGATTCATATTTTGATTGTAGTATTTATCTTTAAGTTGAATGGTGGACAGTTTTTGTTGCTTTTTAGATCTGTTTTGATGGGATTTAATTAACTTACACTAAAAAATGCTGGTTTAAAACCACCCAAGTTGGGTTGAAAATGGATAAACCCAGCGGTTGGGTTAAATGTTTGCACAACGTGCTGGACAGTTTTATTTAACACAACTATTGTTTAAAAATTACTATATGGCTGGCTTAAAATGAACCCAAAATAGGTTGTAAATTAACTTCTTAACCTGCACCGGATCTTGGGCGGGGCGGTTGACGTGAGTGGGCGTGTCTGTACTTTTGTTTTATACAAAATATTCAATCAACTATCACAAACTATGCATCATTTGAAAGCTAAAACACTCAAGATTCATGTTCTGAACTTGTTTTTGCAATAAATACACCAGAGAGGAAAGGGTTAAATTAAATGCTAAAGGACCGGCTATGTAAACATTAGCATAATATTAGCGGTACTCGTCTTTCATCTCCTGTCCTTCAGATTAGATCGGACGAATCCGCATACATCTCCGTGTAAGGGTCCACTCTTCAAAACGCATCCCACTTTTTAATCCAAAACAACGAAAAAATAGGGAAAAAACTAAAAATCCTCTGTTTGCAAGAGAGTTTTGAGTTAGCGTAATCAATCATGTCCATTTTCAGTGAAATATCGATTCTAATCCGTTTCTGGCAAACTCCCCCGGCAAGAATAGTCTCTTCTCCGTGATATAAACCCTCCCTCGTCTCTCTCCTTCAATCAGAGTCTCTCCTGTGATGCATCATATAGAGGAAGCGCCTTCCAGGCTTGGTGAGCTGTCAATCATGGTTTTCGTTGGATAAAGGCACTCGGTGCCTAGCCAATGCCTTTCCAACAAAGGTTTGATTGATGGGCTTAGTAACCAATCAAAAGGCATTATCTTGCGCAGTTTATGTAAGTAGGATTTGGTGAATACTACTAGTGCTTAGGCTTTCATAACACCGGTGTCATGAGAAATCCTGTCCCCCCCTACGCTGTCCCCCTGTGAAATAGTGTCCGCTTAGGACCCAACGTGGTAGCTGTTTTAAATGCCTGATCAAAAGCTATTGCTATAATGGGAGCAATAACATGCCTAACATATTGTAAATTATTTCAATTGATAAACTAAGTAATAATACCAATGGAAAAATCATAACATAGTAATACACCTATAATGTAAATAATAAAGAATAAAAAAAAATAACAGAACAGGTGCACAAAATAAATACAAAGGATTTTTTAAAGCTGGGCTTTTAAGGGTAAGTGCAACCGTGGTGTATAAACTAAGCTAATCGGGTAGCTGTATGCTATGCTAGAACATACGCTAACTAAAAAAACATTAAGAACGAGACATGCTTGATTTCACAACTTATAGCTTTGGTTATATACTAGTATATGAAACATGTGCTTTGCAAGACACTAAAGACTATTTTAACACAATTTAAAACGACAAAAATCAAAACGTAAAAGGACTGTAATCAGGCTCTGAACAGATTACCCATTAAAAGTTCTTTCAGCCAATAGAATCGCTCTGGGGTCCTAAGCGGACACTATTTCACAGGGGGTCAGGATTTCTCATGACACCGGCCCATAGCGCCTGCCAGTGTTTAGGGCAGAAACTCTATGACAGACATTTCTTATCAGCTAAATGAGTTTTTTACACTTTGTAATTTCTGTAAATAGTTGCTTTAGTTTTTCCGTAACTGTTTATCCATTATAATTAGCAGTTTATTGCAGGTTTATTTGAATGAAAAACTCCTCTTTACAATTGCAAATGTTCTGAAATAAATGGCCTTTTTGAAAGGACGCCTAGACTTTTCCTGACATAAAAGCTCACAGAAGCTCCATTACTGAGAGCATCATCCTCATATTTGAATCATGACAGGATTAGACATTCAGTTTTATATTTAAGGTATTTTCAGGCTCTTAACATTAAATTCTCATATTTTTTTCCCTAAGTGAAAAAAGTCACTTACATGTATATTACTCTGTTCCCATATTACTTTGAGTTATTATGACTCTTGGGTAGCAACAGGTTAAGAGGTTAAACATCAGAGACATAATTACTAGGCGGCAATAATAATCAAAAGGTGAACATTTATTAATAAGCAGTTTAATACATAATTATTGTTGAATTATTATTCATATTCCCAACATTTTGGGTTAATTTTAAGCGAGAATTATAATTTAAACAACAGTTGAGTTAAATAAAACTACCCAATCGCTGGGTCAAAAGAACCCTCCGACTGAAATAAGTTTGTCAATTTTCAGCCAAACTTGGGTGAACCCAGCAATTTTTACTTTAGGTAAACTAAGCTGAGGAGAAAATGTATCAGGGAATGAATGAGCATAATTAGTCAAAAAATGATTATGCACAATAAAACAAATGCTGGGTTGTTTGCGCCCATGTTTGGCCCATTTAACCCAGCAGTTGTGTTTATATTTGACCCAAACATGGGTTGAAACGTTTTTTTTTTAAAGTGTAAATATTAATGTATCAGAGCTTGTGTTGAGCTACGACTGTACACTCTAAAAAATGCTGGGTTAAAAATAACCCAAGTTGCATTTGGGGTGTTTTAACCCAGTGGTTGGGTTAAATGGGTTAAAAACAACCCAATCGCTGGGTTAATCCATTTTCAACCCAACTTGGGTTATTTTTAACCCAGCATTTTTTAGAGTGTATTGAATTTCTTTGGAATTGGGAAATTTCCCAATTCAGCATCCGGACCAGTTCAGATTCTGACACACTCATGAACCGAATCCCCCGTGGTGAATCGTGCTCGACCCGCCGCTAACAGACATCGGTGTGATATTCTAATCGCATGTATAGAAAATTAAAGCGTATTTTGCTCCATTCCATGATGAAGCTTTTCAAGCCAGTAGCTTTGATGCAGATACAGCGACTCTCAGAGCATAACAAGAATTCATGCGTTCTTGTAAATAACTAATAACTCTAGCAAAATGATCTGCTAACACCTTTAAAGTCACGTTTACTTCTCTGGATACTGGAACATGAGACTGACTGCATGCTGATTTATAGTGTCAGATGATTTGCAACAATTGTTTCTCAAGAGAAGCTTGAAATATGAATAGAGTAGAATATTTCCTGGAGATGTGTTGTGATTTTTCCTGGAGGAGTTTAGAGGAGTATTTCACCCGTCCTGGCCTCATTTACTCACACTCAGGTCATGAAGTGATTCTGATTGACTGGTGTTTGAGTGAGATAGATCCGGATCTGATGCTGTCTGGTGATTTCAGGGTGATCTGTCCCTCTGTAAGATCCTGGCTTGATTGTTTGATGAACATGGAAACCTGCTAGCTGTTGTACTGTTAACTGAAAAACAGAAACCTGACTGTTTGCTTTAGGGTTTTCACTGTATGTGGATTAGTCCATTAAATGAAAATAAACCTTGGATGATTATTCTGTGTGTGTTTTCGTTCTTCAGTCATCTTAGCTTTTAACTTTCTAATGTGTTTGCAGTGGTGGAGGACGTACTGAATCTCAGTACTTAAGTAAAAGTACAAATACCCAGAGATATATTTACTTTAGTAAAAGTAGAAGTACCATAACG
>CM042250.1:52466365-52498865 GCA_023566225.1 Romanogobio albipinnatus
AGAGTGCGTGTGAGAGAGAAAGTGTGTTTGTGAGAGTGTGTGTGTGTTTGAGTGTGTGTGTGTGCGTGTGAGAGAGAAAGTGTGTTTGTGAGAGTGCGTGTGAGAGAGAAAGTGTGTTTGTGAGAGTGCGTGTGTGTGTGTTTGAGAGTGTGTGTGTGCGTGTGTTTGTGAGAGTGTGTGTGTGTTTGTGAGAGAGTGAGTGTGTTTGTGTTTGAGTGTGTGTGCATGTGAGAGAAAGTGTGTGTGAGAGTGTGTTTGTGAGAGTGCGTGTGAGAGAGAAAGTGTGTTTGTGAGAGTGCGTGTGTGTGTGTTTGAGAGTGTGTGTGTGCGTGTGAGAGTGTGTTTGAGTGTGAGAGAGAAAGTGTGTTTGTGAGAGTGCGTGTGAGAGAGAAAGTGTGTTTGTGAGAGTGCGTGTGTGTTTGAGAGTGTGTGTGTGCGTGTGTTCGTGAGAGTGTGTGTGTGTGTGAGAGAGAGTGTGTTTGTGTTTGAGTGTGTGTGCATGTGAGAAAAAGTGTGTGTGAGAGTGTGTTTGTGTGCGTGTGAGAAAGTGTGTTTGTGAGAGTGTGTGTGGGTGAGAGAGAGTGTTTGTGAGAGTGCGTGTGTGTGTTTGAGTGTGTGTGTGTGTGTGCGTGTGAGAGAGAAAGTGTGTTTGTGAGAGTGCGTGTGAGAGAGAAAGTGTGTTTGTGAGAGTGTGTGTGTGTTTGAGTGTGTGTGTGTGCGTGTGAGAGAGAAAGTGTGTTTGTGAGAGTGCGTGTGAGAGAGAAAGTGTGTTTGTGAGAGTGCGTGTGTGTGTGTTTGAGAGTGTGTGTGTGCGTGTGTTTGTGAGAGTGTGTGTGTGTTTGTGAGAGAGTGAGTGTGTTTGTGTTTGAGTGTGTGTGCATGTGAGAGAAAGTGTGTGTGAGAGTGTGTTTGTGAGAGTGCGTGTGAGAGAGAAAGTGTGTTTGTGAGAGTGCGTGTGTGTGTGTTTGAGAGTGTGTGTGTGCGTGTGAGAGTGTGTTTGAGTGTGAGAGAGAAAGTGTGTTTGTGAGAGTGCGTGTGAGAGAGAAAGTGTGTTTGTGAGAGTGCATGTGTGTTTGAGTGTGTGTGTGCGTGTGTTCGTGAGAGTGTGTGTGTGTGTGAGAGAGAGTGTGTTTGTGTTTGAGTGTGTGTGCATGTGAGAAAAAGTGTGTGTGAGAGTGTGTTTGTGTGCGTGTGAGAAAGTGTGTTTGTGAGAGTGTGTTTAAAAGAGAAAGTGTGTGTGTGTGTGTGTGCGAGAGACGGTGTGTTTGTGAGAGTGTGCGTGTGAGAAAGTGTTTGTGAGAGTGTGTGGGTGAGAGTGTGTTTGTGAGAGTGCGTGTGTGTGCGTGTGAGAGAGTGTGTGTGCGTGTGAGAGAGAAAGTGTGTTTGTGAGAGTGCGTGTGAGAGAGAAAGTGTGTTTGTGAGAGTACGTGTGTGTGTGTTTGAGAGTGTGTGTGTGCGTGTGAGAGAGAAAGTGTGTTTGTGAGAGTGCGTGTGAGAAAGTGTGTTTGTGAGAGTGCGTGTGTGTGTGTTTGAGAGTGTGTGTGTGAGTGTGTTTGTGAGAGTGTGTGTGTGAGAGAGAGAGTGTGTTTGAGTGTGTGTGCATGTGAGAGAAAGTGTGTGTGCATGTGAGAGAAAGTGTGTGTGAGAGTGTGTTTGTGAGAGAAAGTGTGTTTGTGAGAGTGCGTGTGTGTGTTTGAGAGTGTGTGTGTGCGTGTGAGAGTGTGTTTGTGAGAGTGTGTGTGTGTGTGTGTGAGAGAGTGTTTGTGTTTGAGTGTGTGTGCATGTGAGAGAAAGTGTGTGTGAGAGTGTGTTTGTGAGAGTGCGTGTGAGAGAGAAAGTGTGTTTGTGAGAGTGCGTGTGTGTGTTTGAGTGTGTGTGTGTGTGCGTGTGAGAGAGAAAGTGTGTTTGTGAGAGTGCGTGTGTGTGTGTGTGTGAGAGAGAGTGTGTTTGTGTTTGAGTGTGTGTGCATGTGAGAGAAAGTGTGTGTGAGAGTGTGTTTGTGAGAGAGTGTGTTTGTGAGAGTGCGTGTGAGAGAGAAAGTGTGTTTGTGAGTGTGTTTGAGAGTGTGTGTGTGCGTGTGAGTGTGTTTGTGAGAGTGTGTGTGTGTGTGAGAGAGAGTGTGTTTGTGTTTGAGTGTGTGTGCATGTGAGAGAAAGTGTGTGTGAGTGTGTTTGTGAGAGTGCGTGTGAGAGAGAAAGTGTGTTTGTGAGAGTGCGTGTGTTTGAGAGTGTGCGTGTGAGTGTGTTTGTGAGAGAGTGTGTGTGTGTGTGTGTGAGAGAGAGTGTGTTTGTGTTTGAGTGTGTGTGCATGTGAGAGAAAGTGTGTGAGAGTGTGTTTGTGTGAGTGCGTGTGAGAGAGAAAGTGTGTTTGTGAGAGTGCGTGTGTGTGTGTTTGAGAGTGTGTGTGTGCGTGTGAGTGTGTTTGTGAGAGAGTGTGTGTGTGTGTGTGAGAGAGAGTGTGTTTGTGTTTGAGTGTGTGTGCATGTGAGAGAAAGTGTGTGTGAGAGTGTGTTTGTGTGAGTGCCTGTGAGAGAGAAAGTGTGTTTGTGAGAGTGCGTGTGTGTGTGTTTGAGAGTGTGTGTGTGCGTGTGAGTGTGTTTGTGAGAGTGTGTGTGTGTGTGTGAGAGAGAGTGTGTTTGAGTGTGTGTGCATGTGAGAGAAAGTGTGTGTGAGAGTGTTTGTGAGAGTGCGTGTGAGAGAGAAAGTGTGTTTGTGAGAGTGCGTGTGTGTGTGCGTGTGAGAGTGTGTTTGTGAGAGTGTGAGAGTGTGTTTGTGTGCATGTGAGAGAGTGTGTGTTTGAGTGTGTGTGTGCGTGTGAGAAAGTGTATTTGTGAGAGTGCGTGTGTGTTTGAGTGTGTGTGTGCGTGTGAGAAAGTGTATTTGTGAGAATGCGTGTGTGTGTTTGAGAGTGTGCGTGTGTGACAGTGCGCACACAGTGTGTGTGTAAGCTGCCCATATTTCTCATGTCTCTCACTAAATCTCATCGCACATTTCTTGAATGTTTATGCGCTTAAAAGATTTCCTGAAAATCAACACTTGTGATTTATTCACCTCAGTTTTAAATATTCAACATTTTATTATGATAGTGATGTGAGTTTATTCATTTGTTATATGGAATGAGTTTTCCCTATGCAGCTAAACTAACATTTATGAATCATCATCATCATCATCATCATCATCATCATCATCATCATCATCCTGTACATGAACTCTGCTTTAAATATGTTATAGTTTAGCATATGTTACAGTAAATTATTCTGACCCTACATTTATCAATCAATACACCTTATAAATAATGCTATCGATCTACAGAATAAAGAAAAACCTCCATAACACGATCAAACACGACGACGGTCGCACGCTAATGTCTTTATTTTTTAATATCTACTTCATATCAATATTCAAGAATTCCCAAAGAGAAAAAAAAAGAATGTCACAGAGTAGCTCACAAAATAAAGATTCTCTTGCACCGTTATATTTTACACGTTCTGATAATGAAAAAATAAATCAATCCACATGTTTGTGTACCGTACGAAACGAAGGGAGATGTGGAAATAAAAGAACAGAGACAGAAACATGAATTATGTACATAATATCCTCCTGAGATTGTTGATGCGACCGGATTTCATACGCGGCTTCTCTGATGATTGTCCAAACGGACCCTGGTGAACACACACTCGCATACAGTGCACAACGTACCGATTCTCCATCTAAACTCTCATAATATTGTCATATAATAAATGATAAACCCAACAGCTTTGGCGGATCCATCACTTGTATATTGCTCTGATATGTACAGAAGCACAAGCCAACAAACGTAACACTGTCAACAGTTTGTGCGGGTAAACCAGTCGGCAGGAGATCAGCAGAAGAAGCCAAAAGTGTGTCTGAATATCCTGAAGGGAAAAGGTCTCTGGTGGGTTGCGTGTGCTAGTGTGCGCTGGCGTCCGGGGTGGAGGAGGACGCCGGTGTGGGCGGTGTGGACGCTCTGGAGGTTTTCTCCAGGCCGGGGCTCGGGACGGGGCCGCTCTCGGGGGCTTTGGCCAGGATGCGTGCGCTCAGGGCGGACATGGGCTTGGGCTGCGTCTGGAGGCCGGGGCTGCAGATCAGATGGTGTCTCTCCCAGTCCTTGTGCTGACAGAAGGAGCCGCAGTATCTCGCCGCGTTACAGCCACTGCACGTCTCGCTGGCCTTACGACCGCAGTTCCAACAGCACTGATCAACACACACACACACGATCAATTAATGACCACGACTTATGGGCATTATTACAATATAAAAGTAAGGGAGCGCGGGGCACAACCGAACGCAGGGTTAGTTGTAACACGCATGTTTTAACCCTTTCCACACATGCCAGAATGACGAAACTTAGTGTATTAGTTGCCATATCAACATTATATAGAGAAAAAATAGCGCCAAACTTAAAAAATCTCTGGAAGATATCACTAAACATGAACAGGTACATTTCTTACTTAAGTTTAGTTTTCATCTCTGTTTTTGTGTTTATTTCAAATAAGACAAATCTGATATTATTGTAATCTTCTATCTGTTATTGAACAGTTGAGATGTTCTTTAATGCGGATCTAACAGCAGAAGACACGAGCCGCGGTTTACATCCCAGTGGAGCAGATGGGGTTACAATGAGCCCCTATTAGAAATATGCCATTATATTCTATACTTTTAGGAATTCTTTTGAGAAACCATGAGAAAAGGGAGAATAATGACTGAGAGTTCATGTTCAGAAATGATGAATTATTATTATGTTTTGAACTCTGCTGTTTAGCTGTATTTAGCCATGTGTTTGTAGTCAAACTCAAAAATGAGTAAAAAATGCCATTATTTTATTTTAAAAAGTTAATAATTGTATTTTGTTGACAAAATATTTTAGTTTGCCTTGTATGTTTTTTGATTATATCAACATTTTAAGCTGTCATTTGGTCATGTTACATTGTGCCCCACCTATGGGGCATGTTGTCACATTTCATTTCCATTCTTTCGGGGTAAATCAAGAAAAAAAGTAAACACTGTATTAATGAAGTGCGTGTGTTTGAGTGTGTGTGTGTGTGTGTGCGTGTGAGAGACTGCGTGTGTTTGAGTGTGTGTGTGTGTGTGTGTGTGTGTGTTTGTGAGAGTGCGTGTGTTTGAGTGTGTGTGTGTGTGTGTGTGCGTGTGAGAGAGTGCATTTTAGTCATAGTCTTTTGACTAAAATGCCATTTAGTTTTAGTCATATTTTAGTCTCCTGAATTGTTTTTAGTTTTAGTCAACTAAATATCATAAGATTTCTATATATATCTACAGTAGATTCAGTCTCCTAAGATCTAATGAGTTTAGTTCAATTGTAATACATTAAGCATTTAAGCATTACACAACCGACTTGAACTGACATTTTGACATCATTTTGTTTTTGACATTAAAAATACACGAAAGAGCTCAATTCACTTTTTTGTTTGTTTTTTAAAAACATCTATATATTTTTTATAACTTTGTATTTCTGTTTTAGTCAGTAGGCCATATCAGGTTAAGCTAAAGCTTCAAATAAGTTTATTTATTTATGTTTTTTATTTAATTTCAAGTAATGAAGATTTATTTTAAATGGTTTTAGTGAACTATTATAACCCTGATACTTTATTGAATGTGTCAAATACTGGTCTTTCCTCATGAATATGAATTAAATGGTAATGAAATGAAATACAGTTTATTGTGTAACCAAAAACAAAAATATATAATGCGTGACTTGTAATTATAAACAAGCTTGAAATACACCCGGACTCTTATTTTGAAATGTCTGCGCCTCTGTTGCAGTTGCAGGAGCTCATTCAAGTTCAGATGACATAAAATACGTCATAGTTTTTGTCATCCATCACTAGTTTTTATTTAGTTCTCGTCTCGTTTTCGTCAGTGAAAAAAGGTTGTTGACGAAAATTATTTGTCAACGAAATTAACACTGGCTCAAACGTGGCGTCATCAAACTACGCCTTTGTTTTGAATAGACAAACTCTAGCGGACGGAAAAGCTACATAGTGCACCTTTAATACTGTAATGTCTGTATATTTAATATATGCTCACTAAAAGTGTTATTTTAGCACCCAATTTTGATTTTAAATAATAATGCAATGTTGATTTGGTCATGCAAACAGCACTAATGCTCGCATAAATGTGCATAAAAAGGAGGCTAGAAAAGAAGGACCCAGTTTGAATATTGCTATAGTAAGTGAGTTAAGAGGTCTGGTGTGAGCTCACCTCGCTGGAGTCTTCCTGCTCGTTGATGACCAGTATGGCGTCTTCCGCGGCTTTCCTCTTGGCCTCGGTGAGGGTTTTCTCCATCTTGGCTCTCTCGGCTGTGATCATCTCGAAGGCTTTCTGCTCGGCCTCGGCCACGGCCTTCTGCACCTCGTCCATCGCTTGCCGCTTCACCTCGTTCACCGCTTCCTCTGACGAGACGAATGACATATTCATCAAGATTATGTGTGATCTAACAGGAATGAATGGATTTGACTGCACTGACGCTATTTGAACTGATCTCATTGTTTCATGCATTGCAATAAAACAAGACATTTAACAAAGAGCTCATTTCATTTCTGAAAGTGATTACTGAAAAACGTGACTTAGGAACAGGTGGTAGGAGAGAAAACAGGTTTCCCAGGGTGCATCTGGGTTGCCGCCCTTACCGGCTTTCCTCCATATCTCGTCAGGCACGTAGCCAGAGCCGGAGCGCAGGGGGAGATCCCTCTGAGAGTCTGCGTGAGAGAAAAACAAATATATTACAGCAAATTATCATCGGAAGCATGTAGGAGGGACGGATGTGGAAGCACGTGATGGGTGATTCTTGGGCAGCGTTTGGTCACAGATGGCGTTGAGGAGCGCAGCGTTTGAGACGACATTCCCTCGGATTGGACTCAAATACACAACACCTGCTCGATCAGCAGGCTCACACACACACACACACACTGTCTGTTAGTGGAGGACGATATTAGTTCTGTAGTTCACCACCACTAGGGGAGGTTGATTTAAGCTCTGAATGATTTCCTCAAACTCTGCAAATGAGCTCAAATTTAAATGCATCTCAAACTCTGTCTGTGTTTCTAAATGAGCCCCTGATTGTTATTTTAGAAATACTTATGTATTATTATATTACTTTTGTCTGTTTTATTATTATTTTTAGTTTTTACTTATTTCCTTTTAGTGCCTAAACTTATTTCAGTGAGTTTTTCAATACATTTTTCATTTTTAGTTCAAGTTTAATATTTTTTACATCTTTATTTCAGCTTTTACTTCAATTTAACAATTTTTAAAAAATAGTTTTAGTTTTAATTAACAGCAATAACCCTGTTTTTCACATATATTTTACTACGAGCTCAAAAAAATTGTGAAGTGCTGAGTTTATGTATATATCGCAATATATCAAGCCACAGTTTTACAAATTTGTAACAAATTGTTTATATATATATTAAAGGAACACGCCACTTTTTTTGAAAATAGGCTCATTTTCCGTCTCCTCTAGAGTTGAACAGTTGAGTTTGACCGTTTTCGAATCCATTCAGCCGATCTCTGTATATGGCAGTAGCACTTTTAGCATAGCTTAGCATAGATCATTGAATCTGATTAGACCGTTAGCATCTCACTCAAAAATGGCCAAAGAGTTTCGATATTTCTCCTATTTAAAACGTGACTCTTCTGTAGTTACATCGTGTACTAAGACCGACGGGAAATTAAAAGTTGTGATTTTCTAGACAGATATGGCAGGAACTATACTCTCATTCCTGCGTAATGATCAAGAGCTGTGAGCCGCCCCATGAGTGCAGCGGCGCAGTGATATTACACACCGCCTGAAAATAGTCCCCAGCGCTCCCTGTGTGAGCAGGTTATCACGTTGGTTATGTTGACGGAAGTTAGCCTATTTTCAGGCACTGAGTTTTTTGAGCGAGATGCTAACGGTCTAATCAGATTCAATGATCTATGCTAAGCTATGCTAAAAGTGCAACCGCAAGACCCGGAGATCGGCTGAATGGATTCGAAAACGGTAAAACTCGACTATTTAACTGTAGGGGAGATGAAAAATGACCCTATTTTCAAAAAGAGTGGCATGTAGGAATATCTTGGTTCCTCACAATTCGATTCTCGAGGTCACGATTCAATTGAAAATAATTTCTCTATTTTGAATCAATTTTCGATTTGATAGTTTACCTGCTTTTCTTATTTGACTGCGGTAGATAGATTCACCAAATTAATTGTAAACCTTGAATTTTATTTTTACCACGTCATTAAATCCTTAAATTGTGATTAATAACACTCTAACATGTCAACAACTTTAAATAGTACAGTGAGTGAAGTTTAAGAAATGTAACGTTCATCAATGAGCCCCCATGACCCTGTGGCCGGTTCTCCACTGTTCCTTCCTTGGAGCACTTTTGATAGAGACTGACCACTGCAGACTGGGAACACCCCACAAGAGCTGCAGTTTTCGAGATGCTCTGACCCAGCCGTCTAGCCGTCACAATTTGGCTCTTGTCAAACTTGCTCAAATCCTTAAGCTTGCCCATTTTTCCTGCTTCTAACACATCAACGTTGAGGAAAAAATGTTCACTTGCTGCCTAATATATCCCACGAAAGTTCATTATTTGCATGCGTTTTAAAGCCTAGCTTGCCGGTTAAACATTTCATTCGCGTGCTTATGCACATGTGCTTTTCTGAGCACGCACACTTAAAGCCTGTCAAACATGTGATTACTGGGCTAAGTAGTCGTCTTACTGCGCTAATACTGTCAAATACACACAAGGTTAACATAAACACAGTCAGTTATGTCTAAAGTGAAAGTAAAATCGCGTGTGTTTGTATATTAGATGCATGCAGATCTTTAATTGACAGCAGCGCAGCCTATAGTGAACACGCTGTCCTTAAAGGGACAGTTCACCTCTAAAATCATGTCATTATTTACTCACTCTAATGTTGTTCCAAACCTGTATTCATTTCTCGATGACAGAATTTTCATTTTTGAGTGAACTATCCCTTTAATGTTAATACAACAACAAAAGACAAAGAGAAAAGCACTCGCTGCTCTTGACTGAAAAACTAATACAGTGGCTTTAATAAGAATCCATGTATATTTTATAGTGAAGTCTATGTAGTGTTTTATTTTGACATTTATTCATTCAATTTCATACTTGAAAGATGCTGTACTGCTCTGAGCTGCCAGTGTAAATCTTTATATATATTTATTTTATATTATACAATACACTAGTAATGTGTACAAGGTTTTTTTTTTAAGTAAAGTTTTAAGTTTAAGTAAGGTTTTGCAATTCTTTTCAGTAAAATAAAGAAAGAGTATTGCAATAAAAAATAGTGTTTTTTCTCCTTAACCTCTTGCTGTTCCTGTCGCCTAAGGATAAAATAGCAAAAAACTGATGTGACTAGCCATCAGAACCCAACCGAACCGAAAACCGTGGTTAAAAACTGAGGTATGTATTGAACCGTGGACTAACTGTATTGTTGCATCCCTAGTGTATATACACTCACCTAAAGGATTATTAGGAACACCTGTTCAATTTCTCATTAATGCAATTATCTAATCAACCAATCACATGGCAGTTGCTTCAATGCATTTAGGGGTGTGGTCCTGGTCAAGACAATCTCCTGAACTCCAAACTGAATGTCGGAATGGGAAAGAAAGGGGATTTAAGCAATTTTGAGCGTGGCATGGTTGTTGGTGCCAGACGGGCCGGTCTGAGTATTTCACAATCTGCTCAGTTACTGGGATTTTCACACACAACCATTTCTAGGGTTTACAAAGAATGGTGTGAAAAGGGAAACACATCCAGTATGGGGCAGTCCTGTGGGCCAAAATGCTTTGTTGATGCTAGAGGTCAGAGGAGAATGGGCCGACTGATTCAAGCTGATAGAAGAGTAACTTTGACTGAAATAACCACTCGTTACAACCGAGGTATGCAGCAAAGCATTTGTGAAGCCACAACACGCACAACCTTGAGGCGGATGGGCTACAACAGCAGAAGACCCCACCGGGTACCACTCATCTCCACTACAAATAGGAAAAAGAGGCTACAATTTGCACGAGCTCACCAAAATTGGACAGTTGAAGACTGGAAAAATGTTGCCTGGTCTGATGAGTCTCGATTTCTGTTGAGACATTCAGATGGTAGAGCCAGAATTTGGCGTAAACAGAATGAGAACATGGATCCATCATGCCTTGTTACCACTGTGCAGGCTGGTGGTGGTGGTGTAATGGTGTGGGGGATGTTTTCTTGGCACACTTTAGGCCCCTTAGTGCCAATTGGGCATCGTTTAAATGCCACGGCCTACCTGAGCATTTTTTCTGACCATGTCCAACGCTTTATGACCACCATGTGCCCATCCTCTGATGGCTACTTCCAGCAGGATAATGCACCATGTCACAAAGCTCCAATCATTTCAAACTGGTTTCTTGAACATGACAATGAGTTCACTGGACTAAAATGGCCCCCACAGTCACCAGATCTCAACCCAATAGAGCATCTTTGGGATGTGGTGGAACGGGAGCTTCGTGCCCTGGATGTACATCCCACAAATCTCCATCAACTGCAAGATGCTATCCTATCAATATGGGCCAACATTTCTAAAGAATGCTTTCAGCTCCTTGTTGAATCAATGCCACGTAGAATTAAGGCAGTTCTGAAGGCCAAAGGGGGTCAAACACAGTATTAGTATGTGTTCCTAATAATCCTTTAGGTGAGTGTATATATAATTTGTCTGTGAAGAGTGTAAATGACGGCTGACCTGCGTTGAGTCCCTCTCCTGAGAGAGGGCTGTGTGTTTTGCTGAAGGGGCCGTTCCCTGAAGTCGTGCCGTTCTTGCGTGCGTCGTCGTGTGGGTTAGAGCGTCGCCGCCAGTAATTCAGTTCCTCGCGGTCTGACTCCTGACAGCGCCGCAGAACGCTCACCGAACGCCGCGTCTTCTCCACCATGTCCACAATGCAATTCAGCACCTACAACCAGACACACAATGATATTATAGCATAACTGCCATATTCATTTGCCATGGTATTACTGGGTGAATCCCACAGACTATAGAGATTTAAGATTAAAGAATTGAACACGTTTCTTCCAAAACTCTCATTATTGCATGTTTAGTTTTGAGTTTGTTTCTTATTCTCATTATGATTCTGATTAAAGTCTCAGGACTGTAAAAATTGCTTATTTAAATCATCATATATTTAAAGACATTATAACAAATACTATCATGATGTATAAATACTTCAGTTTAAATGATATACAATTTTGCATCAAAGTATTGAGAATGAGATTAATTTTCATAATTGTACAACGCAAAAACACTAAAATATATAAATAAATAAATGAAATAACAATTTCTTAAAACAAATCAGTGTTATTACTACACTGTAAAAAAATAGTGTTGGTTTAACTTCAAAAAGTGAGTAACCTGGTTGCCTTAACATTTTGAGTTCATTGAAATTAAAAATTTGAGTTAATGCAATGAAGGAAATTGGTTTAATATACAGAAACTCAAAATATTATTGTATCTGAACCACATAATTAAAAAAAAATGCTGTGATAAATCATGAAAATAGCACAATTTGGCATGTTTCACTGCATTATTGCACATAAAACACACAATTACGCAATATGCTTACAAAATCTTTTGATAATGGGTGATGTCGATTCTCAAATGCTCATTGTATTAACTCAAATTTTTAATTTCGATGAACTCAAAATTTTAAGTCAATCAGGTTACTTACTTTTTAAATATTTTTTTTTACAGTGAAACTAAAATTATTCCAACATTTTCATTGATTGAAATAAAGCGGAAATATTATAAGCTGAATAAAAACTTAAAGAAACATGAAATAATTTTATTAAAACTAAAATATAGAATTAAAAATAAATAAATCAATAAAAAACAACAAAATCACAAAGTAAAAAAAAGCTTCAAAATATTAATAAATATCATCATAGAACATAAATGACACTTAAATAACACTTAAATATATATATTCTTGATTTTTCAAGTGAAATGCAAAGCAAACATGTTCTTGACAGGCTTTGTGAGATTCACTGTCTCACTACTTTACCATGGTATCAGCACTGCACTTTAGGTAAGAATTATTAATAAATCCAATCTTACATGATCCAGATGTCTCCACTCTTCAGCCCACTCTCTCTCCGTCAGTCTGTGGTCCACAGGTTCCTCGCGGTAGCCTCCGTTAGTGCCTGAAAATCACAACACAGACCCGTCAGACCTTCACAGGCTGTGTAACGGTGGCCCTGAAGCTCAGGCTGAGGAGGAGGAGCTGTACCTGGCAGCCGCGGCCGGTCCTTCAGCTCCCGCAGCTCCAGGATGCGGTGTGGCTCTCGGTACAGCTGAGGGGTGCTGATGTCATCCAGCGCGTAGTGCTGCAGAGGGGGCGGAGTCGGATGGATCTGGGTGGGGAGCTGGAGCGGGTGGGCGGGGCTGTGTCTGGGGGCGGGGCTAATGGTGCAGATTCGTTTGGCAGGAGGCTCCAGGGAGGCGGGAGGCCGCTCGTGAAAACCATTCTCTTTACTTCTGGAGGAAATAATAACATCATCAGTAAGAACAATATGAAGTACTGAAGTCATTTTCTGAAGTGCCTTGCAGTAAATACCATGGCATAATATTGTACCATGGAAATTTTCACATTTTCTAATGAACCTCTGCTTATAATGTTTTTTTTTGTGGTCATGGTCAAATGGAAATATCATGTTTTTTGGACCATATTTTTTAATATCATGGTATTTTTAGGTACCTTACATTATGGCATGTGAATAACCATATATTAATGTTTAATGTTATCTGACAACTTGAATGATTTTGAAATTCAAATATTATATTAAGATGTTTTACATAAAAAATTTGTACATATAGTCCACATGACAAAAAAACAGCAGAATTTTTTTAAATGACCGTTCAAAAGTTTATGAACCCTTGGTGTGTGTGAGTGTGGGTGTGTGCGTCATTCCCTGATGACCCACGGCTGTGTGTGTGTGTGTGTGTGTGCGAGTGTGTGTGTCGTTCCCTGATGATCCATGGCTGTGTGTGTGAGTGTGTGTGTCGTTCCCTGATGACCCACGGCTGTGTGTGTGAGTGTGTGTGTGTGTCGTTCCCTGATGATCCACGGCTGTGTGTGTGTGCGAGTGTGTGTCGTTCCCTGATGATCCACGGCTGTGTGCAAGTGTGTGTGTCGTTCCCTGATGACCCACGGCTGTGTGTGTGTGTGTGCGAGTGTGTGTGTCGTTCCCTGATGATCCATGGCTGTGTGTGTGTGTGTGTGTGTGCGAGTGTGTGTGTCGTTCCCTGATGATCCACGGCTGTGTGTGTGTGTGTGTGTGTGTGTGTGTGAGAGAGAGAGTGTGTGTGTTGTTCCCTGATGATCCACGGCTGTGTGTGTGTGTGTGTGAGTGTGTGTGTCGTTCCCTGATGATCCACGGCTGTGTGTGTGTGTGAGGGTTTGTGTGTGTTTGTGTCGTTCCTTGATGATCCACGGCTGTGTGTGTGTGAGGGTGTGTGTTGTTCACTGATGAGATCCACGTGGATCATCAGTGGATCGACGACACACACACACACTCACGCACACACACAGCCGTGGATCATCAGGGAACGACACACACGCACACTCACACACACACAGCCGTGGATCATCAATGGATCAACGACACACAGGATCAAGAATCAAGGGTTCATAAACTTTTGAAGGGGTAATTTGAATAAATTCAGCTGTTTCGTGTCTTGTGGAGTATATGTAACATCTTGTATGTAAAATATCTTATTCAGGACAGCACTAAATAAAACAATAACATGAATTTTGTATGATCTCTCACATTTTCACAGATTCTGCAAGCGGTTCACATACTTTTTCTTACAGCTGTATAAGTGCAGTAGATCTGATCCGATAAGTCCTAATGTAGTTTGTTGGTCGTGTTTGCGTGTTCATACCGGTTAGGACTGTGCCGTTTGCTGCTGTCATTGGGCTCCAGCAGGAGTTCGCTGGAGTCGGCCGGAGACGGGACGGTGGTGCTGAGCAGGAGGTGTTCGTGCTGGGACAGGTACTGCGCTGGAGTCTGTTTGGCGGCGCGGGCGCAGTGCAGAAGCTCTCTCTGCAGTAACGGCAGGTTGGCCTGTGTGGAGGACAGTACGGTAAATCACGACAAGCATCAACCAGATGGAAACTGCTAGTAATCTAACCCACTTTGGAAGCATTTTCTTAAGTGGTCTAAACTAATCAATGACCTCCACATTTTTTGCATTTTTCCTGATAAGAGCGGAGATAAAGGTCAAAAAGATTTCTTCCTCGACAGACTCGGAGGAGCCCCGACGCGCATGAAGACTCAAAGCAGCCCGCGCCCCGAGGCATCTGCTCAGCGTCACTGCGCATTCTGCTCGCTGTTAAAGCTCCAGACCGCCACTTTCACCAACATCTCGTCAAAATAGTCCATAAATCTTTCATATGAAAACACTTCAGCCACGGGAGATGAGAAACAATCGCCGAGATGAAACAAAACAGACCCATTTCTTATATGACGAACGTGAGTTTGATTACTAACGTGAACGTATGAAGAATATCAGACTGCTCTGTTAAAACATCTGGCAAACATACGCTCTCATGTAAAGCCTTTCAAAACCAGAAATTCATTTACACATCTCTTTCTCTCGGTAAAGGTGACACACCAACCCAATGTCAAAGAAGAGAGATTAACCCTCATCCTTCCCTCGAGCCCTACATTTATACTTATCCCGAAAGCTTATTTCATATCATTTTGATAATATTTTGATGCAATTTTTTGTTATTTTTTATTTCATTTACCTTTAAGTTACTCAATTTCATCCAAAAATTATATAACCTTCGCACAATCTTTCAATAATAACTTAAATTCAAAATTTAATGCATAACCCTGTTAATTCATCTCAAAATATCTCCCATTGGGTGTCTCTGTGGAAAAATAATAACATAAGATGATACTTCATGACTGTAGAATGAGTAAAGCTGATTGTTTTTAGGATGACAATTTTTTAGGCTGCTCCACCTCAGTGGTCTAACAGCGCACGTCAATGTCAAAATGATCGAGAGGGCCAATCAAATCCAAGAAGGCGGGTCTTACTGTCATACTGTCACACACGCATCATCGAAAGATGTAAGTAGATGCAAGTCTTAGACAACTGCTTATGATAGAAATGTTCAGCTACTGACAGTAATCGACTAGTGATGCAAACTGCTCAACTTTTTATGAAATTTCGCCATTTTGAATTGAAAAAATGCGATCATGATTCATGTAATTCATTAACGAATGTGACGACGAGGCAAAAAACGTACATATTAGACATACGAGTAAGAGTGAACTTGAGCATATTTTAAAATAAAATATTATTTGCAAATAGTTTAAATTGATTACTTCATTAGCCTACTACAATTAGACCAAGAACTTTACCAATCGTATTTATTCTGTTAAATCCCTTTTAATCCTTTAATTATCCAATTCCTTTATTATTATTATTTATAATAATATAAATTATACCCCAAGGTGCCTCCCCCCCAAACACAAAAATGAAACTCCACCTATGCATGTTATAAAACATCATGTAATCATGTCCAAAATCCAAAATTGCTGCGTCCGAAATCGCATACTTGAGTAGGCACTTATTTTGAATAAGTGATAACTTAACGACTGCTAAAAAGTAATCTACACTCTAAAAAAAACAATTAGGTTGTTTTAACCCAGTGAATGTGTTGTTTTAACCCAGCGGTTGGGTTAAATGTTTGCTTAAAACAACCCAATTGCTGGTTTAGTACCTTTTCAACCCAACTTGGGTTGTTTTTAACCCAGAATTTTTTAGAGTGTAGTATGAATGTAATCCCAACGCACTACATTCGCCATTGTCATTATCACATGACCAACCAGCTTCACTGCCATTCATGAATCCTCTCCTGTGGCCTCATGGGACAGTAAAGTGTCCATCATATGCACACTTTTATAGGTCATCCGGGAGCTGTGAATTCGGACATACTTTTTGTGTTACATACTGTTTATCGCCTACTATATAGTAGGGAGGTGTGTGATTCTGGATGCAGCCCAAGACTGGGACTGCAGATTTACAAAACATAAACAAAGCAGCGCTTGCCTTCCATTTTGAATATCAGTCATGCTGATCACATTCTTCATTCCAGGCGGCTCATGTTGTTATGAAAATACCTGTGCATTGGAATGCTCAGACGTAAAATTAGACTTTTTTTTTTTATTCTTGTGCAATGACTCGTTTGCTAATAGTCTAATTTATGATTTTTCTAATAGTCTAATTTATAATAAGTCTGATTTTCTAATTTATGATTTTCAGAATTCGATGGGAGGAAACATTAATAATGGAGTTCCTCAGGGCTCGGTGTTAGGCCCCCTTTTGTTCCTCTTATACATTAATGATATGCCAGCAGTTTGTGATTGTAATTGTGTTTTTATATGCTGATGATTCTGTTTGGCTGTTTAAGACAATGATGTTGGTATACACTCTAAAAAATGCTGGGTTAAAAATAACCCAAGTTGGGTTGAAAATGGACTAACCCAGCAATTGGTTTAATGTTTAATGTCATTTTGAGTATGCATGCATTTTTTGAATGTCTGATGTCTGATGCGTATGGTTGGATAAGTTACAAAAATCTCAAAATAAATTGATACGGTTGGTTTACACATGTCGATATATCCCATTTTAGACATCTTTATTGGTTACCTAGAGAAAGCAGAATAGCACATTTTAAACTAAACATACACAGGATAATCAATAAAAGAGCTCCTACATATTTTAACACACATTTGTGAGAAACATTGTTATATTGCTAGGCAAAGATATAACATTATGTCATTTAAAACTAGGTCTTTTGAATACTCACAGGCTCAAGAATGGAATAAGTTGCTTCTGGATATTAAAAGTATTTGAAATATGGCTAGTTTTAGGAAAGTTCAAATGTGGTTCGGAGATTCTTAGGTTGTTTTAGTGATAGATTTGTATTAGTAGCCTATATGTGTTTACATGAGATGAAATAAAACATGGATAAATGCAGCTGGTCTCACTGTGCTTTGCATTAAATGTTATAAATGCTTCTGATTTTAGCTGTATTAGTCATATTTACTGATGATGATGATGATGATGATGATGATGCTATCACAATCACAATATAATTTAGTACTGGTGATGATCATTACAACTCTGTGTTCACAGAATATATTAAACATGATACCCGAAGAAAAGCGCCTGGAATGCTTTAAAATGTTTTCTAAACGAGGACAAGAAGAATCTCTAGTTTTTATTACAAGCACGACAAACATCTCTGTTCATGATTAACTTCGCCCTCCTCTCACATATGCCGCCTGTCATTCACGTTCTCTCGTTTTGCGCCGGACAACTGTGTCAACCGCTGCCGAGCTCCATATGCTGCGCAGGCCCCGTAAAAACAACCTGCAACGGTTTATAGTCGTGTTTCACACTTCCGACCGCCTGGAATTCTCGGAAGTCTCCGTCTGCTCCATAAATCACCGGAGGAAATATTAGACGCCTTCCACTTTCCGCATGGTGTTTTCTCACACTGCTGTTTTATCCTTCCAGGGATTCACTAATATCAGCAAAACTGCTTTCATATGGACTGTTTTATTGTCTTTTTGGAATGAAACTCTCTGAACTCAAGGCTCTTCCAGTAACGTTTTTAAGACCAATTCAAGAAAATGTAAGGAACACATTCAAGTTCTCTAAATGTAAACGTCTAAGCACACAACGAGTTTTATTAGTGACACTTCAGAGTTTGAACACAATCTCCATAACCTTTTCATTAATTTGACCAAACATGGCTTAAAGTTTGAGGTAAGAAATCTTGGGAATGATTAAAACGAGAACAAATATCTGCCGATGCGTTCATAAAAATTCATTTTCATACCCAATGACAGATATTTGTTCTTGTTTTAAAGCACAAACTCACTTCATTTTGTTACATTTCTTCATTTTGCATGTCATTAAATGCATCTTGATCTAAGGATGTTTTTAATTTGTGCTGGAAAACAAAAATAATTTTTTGCAGTGCATGCAATTCAATGTAGGGCCCTATGAAATCTGTTTTAATATTTCTGGACTGCTTTAAAGGTGCAGTGTGTGAACTTTAGCGGCATCAAGTGGTGAGGTTGAGAATTGCAACCACCCACCGTTCACCCCTCCCTTTCGAAGAGAAGCTACGGTGGCCGTCACAGGACAAAAATGTCGTTGTCTGAGACAGCAGAGAGTGACTAGCGCTCTGTAGAGAAGTTTGTCCGTTTAGGGCTACCGTAGAAACATGGCGGTGCAAAATGGCGACTGTAAGGAGACCCGCGGTGTGTGTAGATAGAAACGACTCATTCTAAGGTAATATAAACATAACGGTTCATTATGTAAGATCTTTATACTCCACTGACAACATAGTTATGTATATTATATTGCATTTATGTCAATAGATCCTAAATATTACACACTGCACCTTTAATTGTTAAATACAATTTTACTGACTTTCACTCATCTTCGGAACACAAATGAAGAAATTTTTAATGAAAAGAGGGTGAGTAAATGATGACAGGATTTACATTTTTGGGTGAACTGTCCCTTTATGCCCCTTTCATCCAAATTCTGTGATATTCTGCATTATACAGTAAATTCCATTTTTATGAATGGATTCTGCAATTTTGTCCACATTTCCTGCATCATAGAAATCATAGGGCCCTAATGTAATGCCATGATATTGAATTTAAGACTTTCTGATACAATTTAAGACATTTTTTGTTAGACAACGTTTGTTTTCTGGTAAGTTATCCAGTCTTTAATTATGTTCTTAAAACATTAACATAAATACATTATTCATAGATCATACATGGAATGTTTTTTTTAAATGTTACAACTTGTTTCGGAATGATCAGAGAACATTCAAAAGTAACATTACCATGCTTGCGAAATTATTCAATGGAATGTTTCCTTAAACTTGTTTTTTGAGACATTTAAAAACTGGACATTCAGTTTTCATAACTTAAAGGGTTAGTTACCCAAAAAGACCCATAAAAGCTACTAAAGACGTCGTTACAAAGTCCATCTCACTACAGTGGTTCTACAATAACTTTATGAAGCGAGGAGAATAATTTTTGTGCGCAAAAAAAACGAAATAACGACTTATATAGTGATGACCGATTTCAAAACACAGCATCATGAAGCTTTGGAGCGTTATGAATCAGCGATTCGATTCAGTGGTTCGGATCGCCAAAGTCACGTGATTTAATCAGTTTGGCGGTTTGACACGTAATCCGAACCGCTGAATTGAATCGCTGATTCATAACGCTTCAAAGCTTCATGATGCATTGTTTTGAAATCGGTCATCACAATATAAGTCGTTATTTAGGTTTTTTTTGCGCACAAAAACTATTCTCGTCGCTTTATAAAGTTATTGTAGAGCCACTGTAGTGAGATGGATTTTGTAACGACGTCTTTAGTGCCTTTTATGGGTCTTGAGAGTGCACATTGTGCCAATGGAGGCCTTTCTGAGCCATCGGATTTCAACTAAAATATCTTCATTTGTGTCTGAAGACGAACGGAGGTCTTACGGGTGTCCAACGACATGAGGGGACGGCATTAATGACAGAATTTACATTTTTGGGTGAACTAACCCTTTAATGGGAATTTGTTATCTGGGATACGACACAAGGGTGAGTAAATGACAACTTATTGGCCCTGTACCTTTAGGAATGGTATGACGAACGGCCTTAAGGGGAAGTTTGTGGCTTCTTGCAGTCTGGAGTGAAACTCTTCAATGGTGACGGTGGAATTCTGAGGGGGAAAAAGACATTGCTTGTTAACCCGTTCCACATATAACCGAATTCTGCTCATGCAAACATGCATCATTGGATGAATCAGCGTTTTTGAACGAATCTCTTGAGTGAATGATTCAATGACTCACTCATAAAGACTTCACTTGTTTCATTACTGGATGAATCAGTGTTTTTGAACAAATCTCTTGAGTGAATGATTCAATGACTCACTCATAAAGACTTCACTTATTTCATTACTGGATGAATTAGTGTTTTTGAACAAATCTCTTGAGTGAACGATTCAATGACTCACTCATAAAGACTTGACTTGTTTCATTACTGGATGAATCAGTGTTTTTGAACAAATCTCTTGAGTGAATGATTCAATGACTCACTCATAAAGACTTCACTTATTTCATTACTGGATGAATTAGTGTTTTTGAACAAATCTCTTGAGTGAACGATTCAATGACTCACTCATAAAGACTTCACTTGTTTCATTACTGGATGAATCAGCGTTTTTGAACAAATCTCTTGAATGAATGATTCAATGACTCACTCATAAAGACTTCACTTGTTTCATTACTGGATGAATCAGCGTTTTTGAACAAATCTCTTGAATGAATGATTCAATGACTCACTCATAAAGACTTCACTTGTTTCATTACTGGATGAATCAGTGTTTTTAAACAAATCTCTTGAATGAATGATACAATGACTCACTCATAAAGACTTCACTTATTTCATTACTGGATGAATCAGTGTTTTTGAATGAATCTCTTGAGTGAATGATTCAATGACTCACTCATAAAGACTTCACTTGTTTCATTACTGGATGAATCAGTGTTTTTGAACAAATCTCTTGAATGAATGATTCAATGACTCACTCATAAAGACTTCACTTGTTTCATTACTGGATGAATCAGTGTTTTTGAACAAATCTCTTGAATGAATGATACAATGACTCACTCATAAAGACTTCACTTGTTTCATTACTGGATGAATCAGTGTTTTTGAACAAATCTCTTGAATGAATGATTCAATGACATACCACTAAAGCGAGCACCAGGTTTCGGACGCTCTCTCCGATCTCAGGCGAGATGTCGTTGCCGAACTGCTGCAGCGTGGTGAGGAAGCGCTTCAGTTTGCTCAGCTGCCGCGCGCCGCAGGTGGCCGGAAGCTGCTGATTGGCCAGCGAGGAGGAAGATGATGAGGACGGGCCGTTGCTGTAGCGCTGAGGCGGCGAGGGAACGGCGTTGAGCATCGGCGGGGAATGATTGATCCCATTGGTCACTGCACAAACAGACAATGCGGTTAGACTTGGGATACAATGTAAGCAATGACCTGAAAACACATGTTAGGGTTATTTATAGTTTTAAAATAGAATTAATTTATTTTTTTAATTTTAAATAATTTATTATTTATTTTATGTTTTCAGTTTTTTATATTACTATTTAGGTTTAAGTTATTTTATAGCTCAGTTTTAGTTTTTATTTATTTCCAGTTATTAATTTTAGTGCTTCGATTTAAACTTATTTCAGTTCGATTTTCAATCAATTTCTGATTTTTCTGAAGTTTTTCCATGTCATAGTCATATTTTATTTTAGCTTCACTTAAATTTTTACTTCAATAACAATATTTGTAAATGATAATAACCCTGTTTTTTGCCACATAAGTGATCATACAAGCTCAAAAGAATTTGTGAAGTGTTGCGTTTATGGTTGCATAATCATAAACAAAGACTCTTTCTTTCACAGTTGTCTATACACTTTTGCTATAGTTTCTGTGCTGCTCTGGTTTGCTCCTGTTGGGGAAATCACTTTGTCCTCATTTTAAGTTGTTTTGCATAAACATGCATGCTAAATAATTAAATGCAAAAGCACTTAAAATATGTATTTCGAGTGTGTACACATGCACAAAGGTCTCATGCTGTTTGTGTAAGTACTGCATTGCATTGAAATTCTTTTTTATATGCATTTAATAACTAAAGCTTAAGTCTCCGATTCATCCGCTTTTAATAAACTTTAAGTAGAAAACTCATCTTTATCCTTCGGAGTGAATACTTCTCAGTATATACTGCCAACTAAACATAGCACACAGAACAAAATGCACGATTCCAGAATCTCAAACATCTAGTATGCCACACATGACTTTCATCACTCTGGAAATGGAAGGTCAAGTGAAACACAAACTGCAATTCCATGCATGCATCCTAAGGGACACACTAATGCCAACATACAGTACAGAGAGCATGCAGGTTTGAGTCTCACATGCTGTGGTGGAGAACGCTGCGGGACGAGGTCCGCTGGGGTTGACGGAGGGCAGAGGGGGCATGACGGAGACGGTTGGTCTGGAATGAGTCTTTCCATCCACTGGGGATCCGGGCATGGCAGGAACGTTCTTCTCTGCACTGTCTGAAAACCAGAACCAGAGACAATGAGCCGGAGATTGACACATCACTTATTATCTGTGTAAGTTGTTTGCTCATGTTGAGATTTTCATTAAAACCCAATAAGGACATTTCTGATCTCATTCAGTCTGACATAAAATCCCAGAAAGAACTGGATCCTCTCATTTCTGAACCGTTTCCATCTTGCGCGGGCGCCACAAGTTCATTGTTTATTAAAGCTGCACGATTCTGGATAAATTGAGAATCACAATTTATTTTTTGTTCCTAATAGAGATCACGATTCTGAACAGACAACTAAACAAAATAACATGGAATTTACAGGAGGTTAATATTACTTGATATTTAAAATAATATTTATTTTGAATTCATTCTTTTAAAAAAATTTGAAGATTCAATGACTCACTCATAAAGACTTCACTTGTTTCATTACTGGATGAATCAGTGTTTTTGAACAAATCTCTTGAGTGAATGATTCAGTGACTCACTCATAAAGACTTCACTTGTTTCATTACTGGATGAATCAGCGTTTTTGAATGAATCTCTTGAATGAATGATTCAATGACTCACTCATAAAGATGTCACTTGTTTCATTACTGGATGAATCAGCGTTTTTGAACAAATCTCTTCAATGTATGATTCAATGACTCACTCATAAAGACTTCACTTGTTTCATTACTGGATGAATCAGCGTTTTTGAATGAATATCTTGAATGAATGATTCAATGACTCACTCATAGAGACTTCACTTGTTTCATTACTGGATGAATCAGCGTTTTTGAATGAATATCTTGAATGTATGATTCAATGACTCACTCATAAATACGTCACTTGTTTCAATACTGGATGAATCAGCGTTTTTGAACAAATCTCTTCAATGTATGATTCAATGACTCACTCATAAAAACTTCACTTGTTTCATTACTGGATGAATCAGCGTTTTTGAATGAATATCTTGAATGAATGATTCAATGACTCACTCATAGAGACTTCACTTGTTTCATTACTGGATGAATCAGCGTTTTTGAATGAATATCTTGAATGTATGATTCAATGACTCACTCATAAATACGTCACTTGTTTCAATACTGGATGAATCAGCGTTTTTGAACAAATCTCTTGAATGAATGATTCAATGACTCACTCATATAGACTTCACTTGTTTCATTACTGGATGAATCAGCGTTTTTGAATGAATATCTTGAATGAATGATTCAATGACTCACTCATAGAGACTTCACTTGTTTCATTACTGGATGAATCAGCGTTTTTGAATGAATATCTTGAATGTATGATTCAATGACTCACTCATAAATACGTCACTTGTTTCAATACTGGATGAATCAGCGTTTTTGAACAAATCTCTTGAATGAATGATTCAATGACTCACTCATAAAAACTTCACTTGTTTCATTACTGGATGAATCAGCATTTTTGAACGAATCTCTTGAATGAATGATTCAATGACTCACTCATAAAGACTTCACTTGTTTCATTACTGGATGAATCAGCGTTTTTGAACGAATCTCTTGAGTGAATGATTCAATAACTCACTCATAAAGACTTCACTTGTTTCATTACTGGATGAATCAGTGTTTTTGAATACATATCTTGAATGTATGATTCAATGACTCACTCATAAATACGTCACTTGTTTCATTACTGGATGAATCAGCGTTTTTGAACGAATCTCTTGAATGAATGATTCAATGACTCACTCATAAAGACTTGACTTGTTTTATTACTGGATGAATCAGCGTTTTTGAACAAATCTCTTGAGTGAATGATTCAATGACTCACTCATAAAGACTTGACTTGTTTCATTACTGGATGAATCAACGTTTTTGAACAAATCTCTTGAGTGAATGATTCAATGACTCACTCATAAAGACTTGACTTGTTTTATTACTGGATGAATCAGCGTTTTTGAACAAATCTCTTGAGTGAATGATTCAATGACTCACTCATAAAGACTTGACTTGTTTCATTACTGGATGAATCAACGTGTTTGAACGAATCTCTTGAGTGAATGATTCAATGACTCACTCATAAAGACTTGACTTGTTTTATTACTGGATGAATCAGCGTTTTTGAACAAATCTCTTGAGTGAATGATTCAATGACTCACTCATAAAGACTTGACTTGTTTCATTACTGGATGAATCAGCGTTTTTGAACAAATCTCTTGAGTGAATGATTCAATGACTCACTCATAAAGACTTGACTTGTTTCATTACTGGATGAATCAGCGTTTTTGAACAAATCTCCTGAGTGAATGATTCAATGACTCACTCATAAAGACTTGACTTGTTTCATTACTGGATGAATCAGCGTTTTTGAACGAATCTCTTGAGTGAATGATTCAATGACTCACTCATAAAGATTTCACTTGTTTCATTACTTGATGAATCAGCGTTTTTGAACGAATCTCTTGAATGAATGATTCAATGACTCACTCATAAAGACTTCACTTGTTTCATTACTGGATGAATCAGCGTTTTTGAATGAATCTCTTGAGTGAATGATTCAATGACTCACTCATAAAGACTTCACTTGTTTCATTACTGGATGAATCAGCGTTTTTGAACGAATCTCTTGAATGAATGATTCAATGACTCACTCATAAAGACTTCACTTGTTTCATTAAATCAAATCAAATCACTTTATTGTCACTCTACCATATGCACAAGTGCAACAGTAGGTGAAATTCTTAGGTGCAGTCTGGATGAATCAGCGTTTTTGAACGAATCTCTTGAATGAATGATTCAATGACTCACTCATAAAGACTTCACTTGTTTCATTACTGGATGAATCAGCGTGTTTGAACGAATCTCTTGAATGAATGATTCAATGACTCCACTTGTCTCCACCTACTGGTGTAACACTGTAATCGATACAAAGGTTATTTGAACTGCCATATTACTTTCTAACGGTGATTTGCTCATTTTGAGCGCTACCACAGACAGCGTTTAAATCCAAACTATAAACTTTTATCCCAACACTTCTATGATAATTTGAATTACTGTAAGCCAGAAATAACAGTTTAATAAACACAGCTGAATCACTGTTATTTAGGAATAAGATTGAATTGAGATTTTAACAGATCTATGGTTTATACAGAAGCACAAATGCAAATGCCTGATTTTGGATATTCCTAAGCACACAAATGTAGACAATGCGTCTCATGCATTGATATGCAATTCATGTTTAAAGAGACCTCAACAATCCAATTGAGCACAAACCTCTAAAAGTGGCATACATTTCTAATCTCAGCCCTCACACCCTTACTAAACCCATCATCTCCTTTCTGGTGCACACCAGATGTTTTCAGCCCTTGTTTAAGATCCGTGGAGTCCCGACAGCTGAAGTGCAAATGAACCAGGTTTTGTCTTCGGGAAAGAAAGGGTGATCATTGAGGCCGCTTAAGAATGGAAAATCGGGCCATTTCACGCTTGCTAACTAGGCTTCACAAAAGCCGTCAAGGGCTAAACGCATACTTTCTGCGTTTGAATGGACCACCAGGCCCAGAAGTCGTAGATCAGAGGTGCTGTTGTTCTGAAAGAGCCGTGAGAGAAGCTATCGGCCTCATTTCGAGTATATCAGACCGCTGAAAATGCTTTTACAAAGGCGGCTAATAGACCCACACAGATCGAGTTGTCAAAGGTCATGAAACGCTTCTTACCAGACGACTTTTCATGGACGGACGGGGCTTCTCTGGCTGAAAAGCGTGTTTTGTTTAATGTTTATTCATGGGAAACTAATGCAGTGAATGTGTTTCTCTGTGAGGGATTACGCCGTATAGTTTTTAAATGGGCCTCTCCACTTAACAATGAAAAGTAAGGCGGCTTTTAATGGGATTGTTATAGCGCTCCATTCGTACGTTTCATTGCAGCCGCGATAAACAGACGACATACTGAACGAGTCTGACACATAGCAGAAGAGTCGAGCGCAATCTGTGCAGAAATCCTTTCAAATGCTGTGTCAGATATATTTCATGTCTGTTTATACAAATCTACATTACTCTATGTGCTTGAATTGTGTAGTGCATTACATTTAAAATAAGAAAACGACTAAAATGATATATAATTCTGCATGGAAATGGGAAATAAAGCATTTTTTGCATTGTGTTCTGCAGGCTAAGCTCATATAAAAAAAATTTATATTACATCACGTTTCAATTTTTTTTTTTATTCTTGGATGTTAAAGTCATTTCTACATAAATTTTAAAAATTAACTTTAAAAAAAATGTTGAATGTTGTATAACTTATTAAAAAAGTTGAACATTTCTTAACTTATTTTCATGAGTTAAAGCAATGTAAAACATGTTGTATTATATAATATAATATAAACACTATATATAGATAAATACACACTCATTCATGTTTTATCTTATATATAAATATAAAACTTTTTTCTTAAATACATACATGTGTGTGTATTTATATATACATAATTATACACAGCACACACACATATATTACGTGAACATGAACTTTTTGGATGTAATTAATCATAATTAATCGATTTGACAGCACACACACACACACACACACACACACACACACACACACACACACACACACACACACACACACACACACACACACACACACACACACACACACACACACACACATAAATACACACACACACTCACCTAAAGGATTATTAGGAACACCTGTTCAATTTCTCATTAATGCAATTTTCTAATCAACCAATCACATGGCAGTTGCTTCAAAGCATTTAGGGGTGTGGTCCTGGTCAAGACAATCTCCTGAACTCCAAACTGAATGTCAGAATGGGAAAGAAAGGTGATTTAAGCAATTTTGAGCGTGGCATGGTTGTTGGTGCCAGACGGGCCGGTCTGAGTATTTCACAATCTGCTCAGTTACTGGGATTTTCACACACAACCATTTCTAGGGTTTACAAAGAATGGTGTGAAAAGGGAAACACATCCAGTATGCGGCAGTCCTGTGGGCCAAAATGCCTTGTTGATGCTAGAGGTCAGAGGAGAATGGGCCGACTGATTCAAGCTGATAGAAGAGCAACTTTGACTGAAATAACCACTCGTTACAACCGAGGTATGAAGCAAAGCATTTGTGAAGCCACAACACGCACAACCTTGAGGCGGATGGGCTACAACAGCAGAAGACCCCACCGGGTACCACTCATCTCCACTACAAATAGGAAAAAGAGGCTACAATTTGCACGAGCTCACCAAAATTGGACAGTTGAAGACTGGAAAAATGTTGCCTGGTCTGATGAGTCTGGATTTCTGTTGAGACATTCAGATGGTAGAGTCAGAATTTGGCGTAAACAGAATGAGAACATGGATCCATCATGCCTTGTTACCACTGTGCAGGCTGGTGGTGGTGGTGTAATGGTGCGGGGGATGTTTTCTTGGCACACTTTAGGCCAGGTTTAAATGCCACGGCCTACCTGAGCATTGTTTCTGACCATGTCCATCCCTTTATGACCACCATGTACCCATCCTCTGATGGCTACTTCCAGCAGGATAATGCCCCATGTCACAAAGCTCCAATCATTTCAAATTGGTTTCTTGAACATGACAATGAGTTCACTGGACTAAAATGGCCCCCACAGTCCCCAGATCTCAACCCAATAGAGCATCTTTGGGATGTGGTGGAACGGGAGCTTCGTGCCCTGGATGTGCATCCCACAAATCTCCATCAACTGCAAGATGCTCTCCTATCAATATGGGCCAACGTTTCTAAAGAATGCTTTCAGCACCTTGTTGAATCAATGCCACGTAGAATTAAGGCAGTTCTGAAGGCCAAAGGGGGTCAAACACAGTATTAGTGTGGTGCTCCTAATAATCCTTTAGGTGAGTGTGTATATACACACACACACACACACACACACACACACACTGTCAAACATGCTGTCAAATCAATTATATATATTAAATTCCGATAAACAACATATAATAGATAAAACATATATTTTATGTACTATCATATATTTAATTAATGTATAATTTATAATAATAAATTATTTCTACATCATTACATTTACTTGAAAAATCTCAAAATTCACCAAATATCAGTAGATTTTGTATCTGAGGCTGTTGAAAATAAACTGTTGAAGGACAAATGCATGTATTCTGCGCTTTAGACTCGTTGCATTTACTGAAATTAATCTCACATAATTAAAAGAAATGTTGATGTGTTTTAAGTCCACGGAAGAAGCGATTATATTTGGCATAAAGAACTTGCAAAAGATGTCACTTGTTTCAGTGAATCTCATTGTCTTTTATCGTGACTGTGAGACTCTCACACAATCCTCATCTTAACGCACTGATGGAAAGCACCGCAGTCACAGGTGCGACACACTTTCACACACACGCACACACACACACAGACAAATCTTGTGGTTTGCGAGCGCACCTGAGCCCCTCTTAATGCCTGACTGAAAAATCATGTGCCATCTTTTTTTTTTTTGCCTTCCAAGTACACCTGTTTCCCTCAGGAGGCAGGAAGTGGGAACGCGGGAAGGGCTGGGAGAAACGGGAAGCCCAGCCATTTGGGTTTGAGCCACACCATAGGATGTACACAAGCCCGTCTGTCAGCGGAGATTATCATCACACCTGTGGAGAACTACAGCTTCACTTCTCACACACTTCTGATTACAGATCCATATATCGCCACACTGATCGCTCAGACCCCGTTTGCCATTTTGAGATGATCAATAAAGCCAGTTTTGTTGAAATATTATGATCAAATTCGCCTTTTTTGCATGTAAATATTGTGTAAAATAACCATTCATATCATTTTACACTGAAAAAAATGTTGTCAGTTCAACTTAGAAAATGTATGTCATGCGGTAACATCTACAAAAAATTTTTTTGTTGAAATTAAATCAATTATTTCTATAATAAATAAGATTATTGACTGTAACGGAATTCATCCAACCTAATAAAAACAAGGTTTAATGACTTATAATCAATTATAATATAATCGTTTTTGTGTTGATGAAAGTCCTTTTCCACCTTGATATAAATACAATCAAAAAATGTATTAATACTTAATGTAATTTTAAAAGAACACACAATTTAATTTATTCAGAATAAATCAGTTTAGTTGGGTCAACACAATATAGTTGCTTTAGGTCAAATTAATTCACACTATAAAAAAATGATATGATCAATAAGTTATGACAACATGTGTTTTTACATTGCTTTAACTCATCCAAATAAGTTATGCAATTTTTTTTAACTTTTTTTATAAGTTATAAAGGATTCAACTCATTTTTTAAAAAACAGTTTCATGCTAATTAAGTTGAAATTACTTTTTTTTTTACAGTGTAGTAAAACTTAACTTTATTACATTAGTCAAATTAAATATTTTTATGTTGGTCGAACCTAATTTTTTAAAATGAATTTACTTAATTTTCTAATATTTTAAAATTATTAATATTTTTTTTTTATTATGAATAATATATATACATTTTTTTTGAGTGCATTTACATCAAGGTGGAAAAAAAGCCTGTTTTTCAGGTTCATTAATTGATCATTATACTATAATTGACTGCCCTGCTCTTCAAAAACTATTTAACTAAAATATCTATGTTTATGCATAACATGCATAAAATATGCATAAATGCAAAAACTGTTTTATTTATGCATTTATGCATATTTTATGCATTTATGCATAATTATGCATAACTAAAATTAAAAAAGAAAAACATTCTGGACACATGGCAGGTGCCGAGACTTTGGTTCTCGGTCAGTGAATTGAAGACCTTGAGTCCAGCACACACACACACACACACTTCCTCCTGCAGTGAGCGCACAGCTGCGGTGCGTGTCCGTGTGGAAGAGCACATGGCTCTGTTAGCTCTGAGATATCCGTGCGGATCAATATTGATCTGCGAACAGCAAGCGAGCAGCTTCCTCTGACTGCCAGCTGTTCCTGGCCGCCTCACACTCATAAAGCTCAAACCTCATCACAGCCGTTAAACGCCACCGGACGGAGCCGCTCACCTGACACGTCTCGAGACGCCGCTGGTCCTGATAAACCCTGATATGATCAACTGCTCAGATATTTAACCACATGAGCTTGTGAAACTCCTCCTGGTCAAACCGCCGCTCCAAGCGGGACTCGAACCCCGGTCCGCTGGCGTGAGAGTCGGACGCTCTAACAAGAAGGCTAAAGGCTGCAACCCCTAGCATCAGTCACTCGAGCGTCTCTGGAGCTCAGAGGAGTGAGGTTTACTCGCACAGCGACTGCTAGCCGGCCTCCGTTACACATGCATAAAGTCCATAATGCAAAACAAATGCAAAATATGTTCTTACTATTATTATATTAAATTTTGATGTACCAATCAAAAATGATAAACATTTAACTTTCATCTCTTTGGAATACTTGATTCTGATTGGTCAGTTAATGCATTCTGGGTCCAATCAATCAATCTATCTATCTATCCACCCATCCATCCTCTATCTATCCATCCATATGTATGTCCATCATCCATCTATCATCCAACCATCCATCCTCTCTCCATTCATCCATCATCCTCTATCCGTCCATCCATCCATCCATCCATCCATCCATCCATCCTCTATCCGTCCATCCATCCATCCATCCATCTATCATCCACCCATCCACTCTCTCCATCCATCAATCCATCAATCCATCCATCCTCTATCCAACCATCCTCTATCTATCCATCCATCCTCTATACATCCATCCATCCATCCATCTATCATCCACCCTCTCTCCATCCATCTATCTATCATCTATCCATCCATCCATCCTCTATCCGTCCATCCATCCATCCATCTATCATCCACCCATCCACCCTCTCTCCATTGATCCATCTATCCATCCTCTATCCAACCATCCTCTATCTATCCATCCATCCTCTATCCATCCATCTATCATCCACCCATTCACCCTCTCTCCATCCATCCATCTATTATCTATCCATCCATCCATCCATCCATCCACCCATCCATCCTCTATCCATCCATCCTCTATCTATCCATCTATCATTAATCCATCCATCCATCTATCATCCACCCATCCATCCATCCACCCATCCTCTATGTATCCATCTATAATCCACCCATCCATCCTCTATCCATCCATCCATTGATCTATCCATCCATCCTCTATCTATCCATCAATCCATCCATCTATATTCCACCCATCCATCCTCTATCTATCCATCCATCAATCCATCCATCTATATTCCACCCATCCATCCTCTATCTATCCATCTATCATCCACCCACCCACCCACCCATCCTCTATCCATCCATCCATCTATCATCCATCCTCTATACATCTTCTATCCATCAATCCATATATCATCCACCCACCCATCCTCTATCCATCCATCCATCCACCCATCCATCCTCTATCCATCAATCCATCCATCCATATATCCATCAATCCATCCATCCATCTATCATCCATCATCTATCCATCCTCTATCTATCCATCCATATATCATCCACCCATCCATCCTCTATCCATCCATCCATCCATCCACCCATCCATCCTCTATCCATCCATCCATCCACCCATCCATCCTCTATCTATCCATCAATCCATTCATCCATCTATCATCCATCCATCCTCTATCCATCCATCCATCCATCCTTCATCTTTTGAACTCGCCTCAATTCAAATTGAATTCATATTCAGGAATTGATTTGGATTTTAAAAGGTGTTCTCAATGAATTTCTGGATCTTGAATCTATAATGAAACATCAGGAACTGTTTGATGTAACTAACGGTTCTTCATACGGTTTCTGACAAGAAGACGGATATGCATTCATCACTGATTTCTCCTAAAACATCTCATTTGGTTGTGAATACATGTGCCGACTCTGAGAATATAACCAAACCCATCTGAAAGAGGTTTACTCCCCCAAAACGTTAAACATTGAGGCACACAGAGTTGATTTAAAAGCCCGGCCTGTCTTTGTTTAAAATGATATATGAATTCCCATTAAAAGCGCTTCAATGCGGCCAAGCCGAGTGTTTAGAAATCATTTAAAGAGATCGGGACAATAGCGAAAGAGAGAGAGAGCCGCACCGCCTCCAGCCACACATCAGCAAAACAAACCCACACGGAGAGAGAGAGAGAGAGAGAGAGAGAGAGAGAGAGACCAGCACGGACACAAAAGGGTTAAGCTATCAGATCATTATGTGTGTGTGTGTGTGTGTGTGTGTGTGTGTGTGTGTGTGTGTGTGTGTGTGTGTGTGTGTGTGTGTGTGTGTGTGTGTGTGTGTGTGTGTGTGTGT
>CM042250.1:52503865-52506365 GCA_023566225.1 Romanogobio albipinnatus
ATGACCAAAACTTAAAATAAAAATGAAGGCAAATTCAAAATATTAATTAGTACTATAATAGTATATTAATCATACTAAATCAAAATGACTAAAACTTAAACAAAAAAATAGTTCAAAATGACATTTAAAATGAATAATAATAATAAATACATATTAAAAAAATAATAAAAATGATAAAACCACATAAAATGAGCAAATATTAAACTAAAAATAAAGTTAAAACGACATATTTAAAATTAATAATACAAATTATAAAACCACATAAAAAGACTTAAACAAAACATCAAAATATTAATTAGTACTATAATAGTATATAAATCTTACTAAAATGATTTAAGAGTATTTTGACACAAACAATGTACGGTGCTTTTTACTATTAATTTACCACGGTATTGGTTTAGGAGTATGATGTAAATTCCTTCAATACCATAGTAAATATCAAAAGTAGCTTCGCTCTCACACACAGCAAGCGCTGGCTCAAGCGCCGTTAGATCTTCTAATTATGAGGCCCTTAAAGACAAAACGTCTGCAGAGAGACTCCTCCGGGGCCCCTGAGGGCCTCCATGAGTGCTGTTCGGGGTCACCGAGCACAAGCCACCCAGCGCTGGAGCTGATGTCCGACAGGCCCTCGGACCACACAGGAGGTCAAAGGTTTTAACGGCGAGTGGGAGTGAAGCGGGACAATGGTGTGGTTGAGCGCCGCCGCACACACACCTCCATCACACGCAACAGTAAAACGGTTGTTTTAGGGCTAATCGCTCGGATCCGTTGATGAGACAAGACGACAGTTAGCGTTGCTTTAGCGGAGCTAATGTGGAACTTCCTGCCTTCCGCTCGAGCTGTGTGTGTGTGTGTGTGTGTGTGTGTGTGTGTGTGTGTGTGTGTGGACCGCATCATATTCAACAATACTATGATTTTGTAGGTGCTGTTTTTATATACGTCTTTTTTAATGTATGTTTCTTTTCCCCACTATTTCAATGTTTTTTTATTTGTATGTTCTTGTAAAGCGCTTTGGAACTTTTAAAGGCGCTATAAAAAATAACTTATTATTATTATTTTAAAAATATATACAGTATATACATATACATATATATATACAAGTAATGATTAAAAATATTGATAATACAAATTTAAAAAAAATATTATATATATATATATACAAGTAATGATTAAAAATAATAATAATACATTTGTTTTTTTTAAATATATATATATATATTTTTTTTTTATTATTATTATTTTTAATCATTACTTGTATATATATATATATATATATATATATATATATATATTTAAAAAAACAAATGTATTATTATTATTTTTAATCATTACTTGACATTAAATAAACATTACCTGAAATATAATAAAATATTTTTATTTTTAAATATTTCCACTATAGTGGCCAAGGCAATAAATATTACTTAAAATATTTTAAATTGTGCACTAAAATAACTTAAAGTAAATAAACTAAAACTAGACACTAAACAAAATGCGCACAACAAAATGACTCAAATTAAAAACACGATTTATAAAATAAAATAAAAATAAAAATATCAATGATGCTAAAATAAAGATATGCACTACCGTTCAAATGTTTGATACTTAAAGTAGAAATTAAAACTTTCATTTAGCAAGGACATTACATTTTCTTTTTCATTTTAATGATTAGTGAAGGATCATGTGACACTGAAGACTGGAGTAATGATGATAAATTCAGCTTTGATCACAGGAATAAATTACACTTCACTATATATTCACATAGAGAACAGCTGATATGAATCATAATAATATATCAGAATTTTTGATGTATTTTTGATCAAATAAACGCAGCCTTGGTGAGCAGAAGAGACTCTTTCTAAAAAGCTTATTATGAACCGATCCCATCACTCCACTATAAATGTCTGAAGCAAAGTACAGAAGTAAACACTAGAGATGCTGGTAAATGTGTTTTCAGCACAAGTCTGACTCCAGTCCAAAGCTCTGAGCTTGTGCAGAAAGGCAGACAGCAAGTCTACAGGGAAAAAAGAATAAAATCACACACACACACACACACACTGTGCTGTCAGTATGACGGTGTGCAGTCGTCCTCGGGCTGTAGATTGTGTTAAAGTGACACACAGCAGACCTGCAGAAACACACACACACCGCTCAGAGACGCTCATCAGTCCCACATCACAATGTGAGCGGATCTCAGAGTCTGAAGTCGGGGTTTATAACTTCTCCCTGGATGAGAGTCTCCTGAGCAACACCACCTCTAGTGACACAAAGCTTTCCTAATCTTTTAATTCCTCATCGTTTGGTCGACGGATCTGATCTCTTTAGCAATCGCTCAAACGCTCTCCTCCGTCTGCATCTCCACACACACACACACCTGAAGCTTCTGCCACGTGGATCCACAAAGCCATCACACTGGAGATTACACTCGCAGAAGAGCAGGTCAAGATGATGAAATAATGGAGATGGAGCAGAAACACTTTCCATGATGTTATTCATTTCCACT
>CM042250.1:52511365-52548865 GCA_023566225.1 Romanogobio albipinnatus
ACCATTTGGATGATCCAGAGGAGTCATGGGAGAAAGTCATGTGGTCAGATGAGACCAAAATAGAACTTTTTGGTCATAATTCCACTAAACGTGTTTGGAGGAAGAAGAATGATGAGTACCATCCCAAGAACACCATCCCTACTGTGAAGCATGGGGGGGGGGGGGTAGCATCATGCTTTGGGGGTGTTTTTCTGCACATGGGACAGGGAGACTGCACTGTATTAAGGAGAGGATGACCGGGGCCATGTATTGTGAGATTTTGTGGAACAACCTCCTTCCCTCAGTTAGAGCATTGAAGATGGGTCGAGGCTGGGTCTTCCAACATGACAATGACCCGAAGCACACAGCCAGGATAACCAAGGACTGGCTCTGTAAGAAGCATATCAAGGTTCTGGCGTGGCCTAGCCAGTCTCCAGACCTAAACCCAATAGAGAATCTTTGGAGGAGCTCAAACTCCGTGTTTCTCAGCGACAGGCCAGAAACCTGACTGATCTAGAAAAGATCTGTGTGGAGGAGTGGGCCAAAATCCCTCCTGCAGTGCAAACCTGCTGAAAAACTACAGGAAACGTTTGACCTCTGTAATTGCAAACAAAGGCTACTGTACCAAATATTAACATTGATTTTCTCAGGTGTTCAAATACTTATTTGCAGCTGTATCATACAAATAAATAGTTAAAAAATCATACATTGTGATTTCTGGATTTTTTTCTTTTTAGATTATGTCTCTCACAGTGGACATGCACCTACGACGACAATTTCAGACCCTCCATGATTTCCAAGTGGGAGAACTTGCAAAATAGCAGGGTGTATCTATATAAGATCTGCATGACAAACACAGAAAACTGACGCTGATCAGAATGAACTCAACACTAGCCCATCATAAGCATAGCATGTATCGACTGAGTAAAAATCAAACCTGTTGCTTGTGTACACACAGTGATCTGTGCTCTTTAGGGAGTGTGTTTGGGCTACTTCAGTTAATGAGCGTTAACACCAGCTCCCTTCATTTGCATGTAAATGCACATCTATAAAGCTCGGCTTAAACAAAAAAAACGACTTTCTGCTTAGAAATGCATCTGAAAGGAGTGTGTGGCCATTACACCACATATGGAGACGCCACAGACGGTCTGTTTCCAATGAAAAACCCAGTGTGTGCTGGGAAAGACAGAAGACTGGCTCTGTTCTGAAGTGTGCTGCCTACCTACAGAGCAAACAACACAAAAAGCTCACGTTTTCTTCTAAAACGCCTTATTTTAGCCATCATATTGCATTATACTTCAAGATGACGGCGACAGCAAAATGCACTGGGACAAACGCTGTGGAAAAACATCGACGATAGCAGACAAAGCAAGGGAACTGTAATATATTTAGACTCTAATCTTGACTATTTTACCTAATAATTGTATGTGCTGTGACTTATTAGGAGTATTACGGTGACATACTAAACTAACAGCACAACTACACTGCAAAAAATGCTTTTCTTACTTAGTATTTTTGTCTTGTTTTCAGTCCAAATATCTAAAAAATCTTACATTAAGAAGCATTTACTAGACAAGCAAAAGTTTCTGTCTTGTTTTGGGGAAAAATAACTCAGTTTTTGCTTAAAATGAGCAAAATAATCTGCCAATGGGGTAAGCAAAATAATCTTAATTCAAACAGACAACAAGATTATTTTGCTTAACCCATTGGCAGATTATTTATCTTATTTTAAGCAAAAACTCAAAAATTTTGAGTTATATTTCCCCAAAACAAGAGAGAAACTTTTAATTGTCTAGTAAATGCTTCTTAATGTAAGATATTTTAGATATTTGGACTGAAAACAAGACAAAAATATGAAGTAAGAAAAGCATTTTTTGCAGTGTATTAATATATTTGACTCCAAAACTTTTACAAACTCTTAAAAATAAATGTTCTTTATTGGTTCCATTAAAAATCATGGAATCTTTCATAACGGAAAGGCTCTTCACACTAAGAAAAAATTGTTATTTTAAGAATTGTTCATTAAAAATGACCTTTATTGAGAGCACATGTAACACACACGCGTCCCATTGTTTCATTCTGGGTGAAAATGTTCTTTTAAACGCATTTTAAAGAGCACAGGAGCCCGTTTCTATCCAAAGCGTTACAATCCTTCAATTCCATCTGCAAGACGTTTCCTCCATCTGTGGACGTAACGCAGCAGGGCGACAGATGTGAACACACTCGTTCTGAACTCACTCACACACACACACACACACACACACACAGTTCCAAATCCACATCCAATCTCCTCCACACCAAAATCTCTTTCCAAGCACTTCTCTGCGTCCGTCAGTCTCTCTCTCTCTCTGTTTGTAGTGGCATTCCTGCTCGGCTCTCGGCTCCAGCGTGTCTGGCCGCGCTGCACGCCTGGGAGCCATTAGTTTAAGTAAAGCCTGACACACACACACACACTCGACTCCTCTTACAAGACATACAGACAGAGTGTGTTTGTATGTAAGTGAGCAGACGTGTGTGAAAAAGTTTTGTGTGTGTGTTTACCTATAGTTTGGGGACCAAATTGTCCCCAGAAGTGAGTTAAATCTGACTAAACCTCCCTTCCGGGAATGTACTCGATTCAAAGGCGAGTGATTTTCTCGTTGTCTTTTGTTGTTTGATTAGCATTAGCATTAATGAGGAATATTAGGCTGCTGTCACTTTAAGAGCGAATGCACGGATCAAATATACTGATACACATGTGGTTTCCTACTCAACTGTTCGTTCATTTAAAGGGGAGGTTGATAATGATTTGACTTTTTTAACTTCAGTGAGTGTGTAGTGTCGCTGTTTGAGCATAAACAACATCTGCAAAGTTACGACGCTCAGCGTTCAAAGCAAGGGAGATATTTTCTTTTACAGAAATCTCTTAAGGACTACAACAAACGGCTGGAAGGGACTACAACGAGTTAGTGACATCACAAACCCTAGATGAAGATGAAGAGTTGTTGTCGAGCACATTTGGGAGTCCGTCTTTCACATTTATTAATACAGTACAAACACAAATGCAATAGCACGTCATGACAACACAAGTTATAACCGAACTAAACTATCCCTGTTCTCTCTTCAGATATTCTCTGGCTCATCTCACAACAGTTCACACACCAGCGCTTTATAGATTATCATGACAGAATATGCTAATCGATGACTTGAAGATTTGCATAAATTCATCAACTAGCCATTCAGAAGCGTCCTGTCTCATTCTACATGTTGTCTCTTCCTCTCGAGTCTCTCCATCATTGTCCGACTCTGGTTTGAACATAAAAGGCTGAACAGTTTCTGACATTTTCAATGCGTGTCTGTGTAATCGGAGCTCTTGAAGCTCCGCCCTCTTCTTGAAAGGGGGGCGGGGAGCAGCAGCTCATTTGCATTAAAAGGGACACACACAAAAACAGCACGTTTTTGCTCAACCTCAGAAAGTGACAATTTTAGCATGCTATAAAAATTATCTGTGGGCTATTTTGAGCTAAAACTTCACATACACACTCTGGGGACATCAGAGACGTATATACATTGTGTAAAAAGGGGCATTACAGGACTCGTTAAAGGCATTAATGACTGTGTTTATGAGGGAACTCGCAAAGATGGGCATTTTGACACATACGTGTCTGTATTTGACCGTTGAATCTCAATTAGGTGTCAAAAAGAACTCAGTTCAGTACTCACACACTCTATGTGCATACAGAGAAAGGAGTTTCTTATCAGAAAGACAGTTTAAAATCACTAGCTTTAAAAATGCATGCAAATAAGCTTTCGTGAGGGCAGCACGCCAACGTATATTTTGACTATAGTCCAAAATCTCATGTCTGCCGGTATATCGCCCACCCCCAATTACTATTATTTAATTGCCAGTATTGTGTGCAGTATTCAGTGCTTGTTTTTCATTGTGAAACAGTGTTCAAACCCTCCCCCAAACCCTCCAGCTACTGTCACACTATACTGGCTTAGTGTAGCTAAGTTAGTACCGGTAGTTAGTTACTCCCCAACACCGGTGCGTCTGTCCGAGTGCATGTGCACGAGTCTGCACTTACAATTTATGAGCGGTGGGTCACACTCTCTCTTGGCAACATCACCCTAAAGTTTCCACATTGGGAGCCAAGAAGAGCGAAGACACACACACTTTTCTGTTAGACAGACATAATGACCATCAAACGACCAGTGTACACACAGCAACTCTCAGAATCTAAAGCATGATGTAACCATCATATCTGTTCATGCATGTAAATAATTAATGTTATTATGTTTGTCCCTCAGAACAAATGAGTAAAGCTGTTTGATGCTCCATCAGATGGCAAAATGGAAGTGAATAATGTGCATTATATACATTATATAAGATTATTGGAGTGTGTTTTACAAGAAAATACTATTCTTTTTACTTCAAAATTTCCCATTTAATTCAGTATTAATTGCAATTTCTGCGTAATTATTTGTGAAAATCGTTTGTACATCAGTGTTGTCAGTGTGTAAAAAAATAATATGTGAAACAATACGAAGTATTCAACAGTAGATATTTAAATAACAGCATTATGCTGTCGTATGACCTCAAGATGCTGAATTCAGAAATTTTTCTGCATTTTCTGCATGTCATATTTAACACATAAATCTTTTATTATTTCGGCAAAAATTAGGAATGCATGCACCGATATTAACATTTTGGCCGGTATCAATAAATCTGTATTTTTTGAAAGCCGATAATCGATATATTGGTCGATGAATCTAAATCGAATTTTTTTGAGAGCCTGATTACAAAAATAAAAATAATCCCCATTAAATGCCATGTTCTCATTATCATTTTACGTTGCACTTAACCCTCATCTGTCCATTTTTATCATATTCTTTCTGTTTTATTTTATAATGACTAGATTTTATCAATAAATAATATCATTCAAGCACATTCTTTCAACTCAAATTCAAAACAACTCAACATTTCATGCATAACCCTTTTAATTCAGCTCAGAATCTCTCACATTTGGTGTCTTTGCCAACCTCTTGTGGAAAAAATTATATTATAAGATATTTCATGACTCTTATAGCCCTATTTGGAGCGGATGAGCTGTTCCGCTGGATCCTAAAGTCAGTCTCTCTTCAGTATGCATTCAGACACAAATCATTTTTGGTCAAGTTTTAATTTTGAGCATTTTTAAGGGTTTTCTATGTGTACTATGTGCATTTCATTAATTCCAAAGGGGGTCAAATTGACCCGCGAGGGACTGATTTACTTTTTTACAATTTCAAACACATAAACTCCTCGGATCCAGTCCATTTTTTTATGTATTCGTGGTTCAAGTGCGACAAAAGTCCTGAAGTATTGGACCACTCCAATGAACATTTTTCATTTCTTTAAGCCATAATCATATTTCAAGCAATTTAAAACTGAACCGTGTGCATCTGAAGTGTCTCTGAAGGAAATAATCCAGTATTTATATCGGCCGATATATCGTGCATCCCTACTAAAAATGTCCAAGAGCAGCAGGCCTGATATCAGCTCTTGATCTGACACGAACCTTGTTAAGGTTAATCTGAAAATCTCCTTCAAAGTGACGAGGAGGAATTCACTGCCTTGTTTTACAAGAGAAGAACTGATGTGAAGTACATCAGACGGAGAAACTCACACCGCTCCATACCGAAGAGGTCAAGTCCCAAACGGACGCTCGAGTGTAAACAACCTCCAGACTATATTTAAGACTTCTATACGATCACTTCATTCTGATATAATCACACACAAATAGCTGACATACAGCGGCTCCAGAACAACACTTGAATGTCATTGCATTGCATGCAAAACATTTGTTTATTAGACTTTTATAGGATAAAATAATGACCATGCGGGCATAAAAATCAACATTCAGATGCATGAGAAACCAAGTTATTTTTAATCAAGTTTTCTAGTGCAATGACGTTCACACATTTGTACGTGTGATTTGCACTTTCTGAGGCCGTTGCGTGTGACCTTGTGCCTGATTTGGAGGTGTATGTATCAGATCCAAGTTGCGCTATTGAACTCAAATGCATCCGGAATCTCATCCGAGTGGGATGTAAGCATGGAAGAGATAACGCGGCGGGAATGGGGGGACACAAAGAGCTGTGTGTTGGGCCTTTATGTGTGGGAACGAAATCTAAGACACAAGATGAGAGAAAGAGAGTCGATGAAAGAGACTGTGTTCGGACTGGAAGAGCTGCTAACTGCAAAAATGCATCAAAGTAATACGTGAAACTGTATAAATATGTTTGGAATAACACACTGATTACATGTAATCTGGATTATGTTATCAGTTTCCAAAAATGTAGTACTTAGATTATATTACAAATTACCGACTTTTTTACATGATTACATATTCATGCAACGTTCATCATTTATTCTCCATAATTCATCTACTTATATACATACACATGCATGCAAAAATATTGCATTTGCAAATATATTGCATGTATCATAAATAGTATGAGTGGTAGAAAAACAGCTTAAAACAGGATAAAAGTCTGTATCTCGTTCTCCTCCAGCACACCTGTGTTTATTCTGAATCCTCAGTCCATTTTTGGCCTCAAGGCACGAGAGCAGCTGTGTTATTGGCACAAACACACACACACACACTTAGAGCCACACACACCTGTGTTTGCAGGTGGTTCAGAAGGAGTATGTATAGAGAACACCTGGAGAGAAAGAGACAGAACGAGAGACGGAGAGAGACAGAAAGAGAGCACCCATGGGGCTTTTTACAATGTAAACCAAGGACTTAATTATAGTTGTGCAGATAAGAAGAGAAAGGGGATCTCGGGTGTGTGTGAGTGTGTGTGTGTGTGTGTGTGTGTGAGAGAGAGAGAGAGTATGCCTTCCCTAAGGTTGGATTGCAGGATCTGTTCTGGCTTGTCAAGACCACCGTTTCCCACAATACCTTTGGCATGTTTACTAGTGCTGGAATGCCTGAAACATTTTGGTGAATCGGTTGTTTCAAACCGTTTGTTTCACTGAACCAGTTCAAATGTCAAAACCCAATGACCTAGCATAACTTACACTGACTATCTGTTAAGATGTTAACTTAATGAGGTTTAATTTAAAGGCATAGTTCACCCAAAAATGAAAATTAGCCCATGATTTACTCACCCTCAAGTCATCCGAGGTGTATATGACATTCTTCTTTCAGAGGAATAAAATCGGAGTTATATTAAAAATGTTCTGGCTAATCCAAGCCTTATAATAGCAGTAATAGTTGCTCTGTTTTTGAAGTCCATAAAAAATGCATCTGTCCGTCAAATAACGTGCGCCACATGGCTCTTGGGTGTTAATAAAGGCCTTCTGAAGCGAAACGATGCGTTTGTGTAAGAAAAATATCCATATTTAAACATTTTTTTAATTTTTTTCTATGGCTCTGCATCAGCCGTCCCCGCGCCATCACTTCCGGCGAATAAGGTCAAAATACCGGCGCGATCATAGATATATACAGAGATTCCTCATTAGTGCCTGCACGGATCGGTCGAATGAGGCCACTACGTATATATATCTTTGATCGCACCAGTATTTTGACCTTATTCGCCGGAAGTTATGGCGCTGGGAAAACTAGATGACATTCGTCTGATAAGAGGTAAAAAAATAACATAAATACTGTTGGGTTTCTCGCAGAAACCGATCTTTTCATGTCTTAAAGCTACACTGTGTGATATTTTCCCCCATCTAGCGGTGAAAGGGTATATGACCATCCAGTAAATATTAGTTTCTTTTCCTCCCCATTCCGATTTCGTTTTAACTCCTACGGTGGCCGATTAGTCCAAGATTAACATGGCTTCCAGTTCGATCCAGCAATCCCCCTCTTCACATTCACCATCGAGTTGTAACGCGTGTGTCCGGGTGAAAAATACGGATAGCTCACTCAACGCAACTGGAGTCGATGCAAACACGGAGGCGATTGACATCAAACAGCCCGCACTTTATTCCCCGCGGAACCCCCACAAGAGTCCGGCACAAACTCCACTTCCGTCTACAGCATTACCCAACAAAACAATTTATATCGATGAATGTTAGCAACAGAAGACAGAAAATAATCCGCACACATGGGAGCTCGAGGCGCAGTGCACACACACACACACACACACACACACAGAACGCAGGCGCTCCAACCGGGGCGAACGCTCTTAAAGGGGCCACACTATTTTCCTACTCGTTACAGAGTGTTAAAACGCGAAAGGCGAAGCTTGAATTTACGGGTATGTCCCTCTTTGGCTAATGTACTTTCAAGATGGAGGGGCACCATGGCGACCCCCATTCGAACCCCTTACCCGTATGTATTTTCAATGGCATATTATAAACTTACGAGAATACTTTATTACTTGAAAGAAGTAAATATACATTAATGAGCACATATATTTTTGAAATAACTAAGTGTTTTTAGCTAAGAATAAACTAAAAAAGTTACACAGTGTAGCTTTAAGACATCAATGTGTCGCCACGAGCCGCATGGTTTAATAAGGATTCGTATGTCTATGTGTTTTTACTCTCATTGCTCTCATACTCTAAAATATCCCCATAGACATGCGTTATACGACTATCACACGGCAACGGTTGGAGTTAAAAATCTTCATTTGTGTTGTACTGAAGAAACAAAGACACCTACATCTTGGATGCCCTGGAGGTAAGCAGATAAACATAAACATGTCGTTTTTGGGTGAACTATCCCTTTAAGGTAGAATACACTGCCTATGTAGGCAACGATGCAGCTCACTAGATTCTGAACCGGCAGAATCGATCGTCTTGTTCAGTATTTCATGAACCGACTCACTGATTCACTCACTCACATGAGAGACGTAAACACTGGCCTCACATGCTGGAAATCACACTCATATTCAAGCGAGAGATATCATTACAAAAACAGACAAAAATAAAGCGTCTCTGTCCCTCTCCCGTTCATTCAGAAGCTCTACTGACAATTCTACAGGAGAAATATAATGGATCATTGAAATAGACAGACATCCTGTTTAATGCAGCCGTATGGCCTGAAGCATGGGAAACAGTTGGGAATACACACACACACACACACACATCAGGCCTCAATGTCAACGCTCTGGTCAGTTCTCACAGTCTGGACTGAAGGCGATTTTTATCCCCTCTTTTTTTTTTTTTTATAGTTAATCGGCCACAAAACAGCTGGATTTCCCATCAGCCCGAGAGAGAGAGAGAGAGAGAGAGAGAGAGAGAGAGAGAGAGAGAGAGAGAGAGAGAGAGAGAGAGAGAGAGAGAGAGAGAGAGAGAGAGAGAGGAAAACATGTATAAGTATAGTGTAATGTAATGTAAACCGCTGGATTTATTTTCATTTTTAAATTGCATGTATGTGGGAATCTCACAAGAACTGTCAAGAATATTTCAAAGATATATCGTAAAAATATTAATATTTAACACCAAAACAAATCATTTTGCATAAACAAAATCAAAATGCTATACTGTGATGCAAAAAAAGATGATTTTAATTGTATAAGTATACATAACGGTATATAAAATTGAATTCATTACAATATTACAATAATGAAAATGAGATTTGTTTTTTGTTTTTTTGTTCAATATGGTAACACAAATTTGGGCAGGAGAAATGTATTTGTCATTAAAATAATGTTACAATGCAAATCTTAATGGTCCTAAAAATAGATTATATAATTTCTTTTTGAGGGGAAATAGTACCTGGATTGAACCGTGCATTAACGTCTCTAATGCTTTTGCAATGCAAAGCTTCGTGAATATGAACCTGAGAGATTCCAGAAAGTTCGAGAAAATATTCCTAAACTCCACAGAAATGTGGGTGGAGGGGTCATTCTCAAGTGGTGTGTGTGTGTGTGTGTGTGTGTGTGTGTGGATGGTGGGGGTCTTAAAAAGCTTTAATGGCATGATAAGCCCCTTTCACAAGCTCTTAAACGCTCCTCCCTCTGATAGACTCCTCAATGACTGCCGTCTTTGTCCCTCTTTAAACTCCCACCGGTGCAGAAAGAAGCAGAAAGTTCAGAGCACGATCAGCCATCCCGAAATAATCCCACCACTCACGTGCGGGAGGAGAAAGACTCCAAACCCTCCAAACTTCGAGTGCTTTGTTTTCGCAACAGGCGGATCAGCTGATAACCATCAGCCTCTGCAGACAATGGCAGAACAATTCAAAAGACAACAAAACGCATCGCTGCCTGAGGACTCTGTTGTCCAAACTGCAGGAGAAGTCTTTAATGGGATAGCACACCGAAAAACATTTGTTTTGTTGTCATTTACACACCGTTGGTTTCTTTCATGGAACCCAAAAGAAGATTTGTTTCATTTAACAAACAAAAAAAGAACAATTGGTGACAATTGAATTAGAAAAAAACTCCTTATGATTAGTAAGCGATACTTTTATGTTTTATGTGAATAATCTGAGCAAATCTTGCATGCACCAAAGGTCTCAAAACTCATTTGCTTGAACATGGAGCTTCAAAATCCATTATGGTTTAATGTCAAGTCCAACACCATAAAGTGCTGCAGGGGTGATGACAAAACCGGGAAAATTAGCATTTTAGTACTTAAATGTGCTGCATAACACGAGAATGAACCTCACTGGTTCTTGAGGAGCTCAAACGTGATGCGTAACACGAGAATGAACCTCATTGGCTCTTGAGAAGCTCAAACGTGATGCGTAACACGAGAATGAACCTCATTGGCTCTTGAGAAGCTCAAACGTGATGCGTAACATGAGAATGAACCTCATTGGTTCTTGAGAAGCTCAAACGTGCTGCGTAACACGAGAATGAACCTCATTGGTTCTTGAGGAGCTCAAACGTGATGCGTAACACGACAATGAACCTCATTGGTTCTTGAGAAGCTCAAACGTGATGCGTAACACGAGAATGAACCTCATTGGTTCTTGAGGAGCTCAAACGTGATGCGTAACACGAGAATGAACCTCATTGGTTCTTGAGGAGCTCAAACGTGATGCGTAACACGAGAATGAACCTCATTGGTTCTTGAGAAGCTCAAACGTGATGCGTAACACGAGAATGAACCTCATTGGTTCTTGAGAAGCTCAAACGTGATGCGTAACACGAGAATGAACCTCATTGGTTCTTGAGGAAGCTCAAACGTGCTGCGTAACACGAGAATGAACCTCATTGGTTCTTGAGGAGCTCAAACGTGATGCGTAACACGAGAATGAACCTCATTGGTTCTTGAGAAGCTCAAACGTGATGCGTAACACGAGAATGAACCTCATTGGTTCTTGAGGAGCTCAAACGTGATGCGTAACACGAGAATGAACCTCATTGGTTCTTGAGAAGCTCAAACGTGATGCGTAACACGAGAATGAACCTCATTGGTTCTTGAGAAGCTCAAACGTGATGCGTAACACGAGAATGAACCTCATTGGTTCTTGAGGAGCTCAAACGTGATGCGTAACACGAGAATGAACCTCATTGGTTCTTGAGGAGCTCAAACGTGATGCGTAACACGAGAATGAACCTCATTGGTTCTTGAGAAGCTCAAACGTGATGCGTAACACGAGAATGAACCTCATTGGTTCTTGAGGAGCTCAAACGTTATACGTAACACGAGAATGAATCTCATTGGTTCTTGAGGAGCTCAAACGTGATGCGTAACACGAGAATGAACCTCATTGGTTCTTGAGGAGCTCAAACGTTATACGTAACACGAGAATGAATCTCATTGGTTCTTGAGAAGCTCAAACGTGATGCGTAACACGAGAATGAACCTCATTGGTTCTTGAGGAGCTCAAACGTTATACGTAACACGAGAATGAATCTCATTGGTTCTTGAAGAGCTCAAACGTTATACGTAACACGAGAATGAATCTCATTGGTTCTTGAGGAGCTCAAACGTTATACGTAACACGAGAATGAACCTCATTGGTTCTTGAGGAGCTCAAACGTTATACGTAACACGAGAATGAACCTCATTGGTTCTTGAGGAGCTCAAACGTTATACGTAACACGAGAATGAATCTCATTGGTTCTTGAAGAGCTCAAACGTGCTGCGTAACACGAGAATGAACCTCATTGGTCCTTGAGGAGCTCAAACGTGATGCGTAACACGAGAATGAACCTCATTGGCTCTTGAGGAGCTCAAACGTGATGCGTAACACGAGAATGAACCTCATTGGTTCTTGAGGAGCTCAAACGTGATGCGTAACACGAGAATGAACCTCATTGGGTCTTGAGGAGCTCAAACGTGACGAGTAACGCGAGAATGAACCTCATTGGTTCTTGAGGAGCTCAAACGTTATACGTAACACGAGAATGAATCTCATTGGTTCTTGAAGAGCTCAAACGTGCTGCGTAACACGAGAATGAACCTCATTGGTCCTTGAGGAGCTCAAACGTGATGCGTAACACGAGAATGAACCTCATTGGCTCTTGAGGAGCTCAAACGTGATGCGTAACACGAGAATGAACCTCATTGGTTCTTGAGGAGCTCAAACGTGATGCGTAACACGAGAATGAACCTCATTGGGTCTTGAGGAGCTCAAACGTGACGAGCAACGCGAGAATGAACCTCATTGGGTCTTGAGGAGCTCAAACGTGACGAGTAACGCGAGAATGAACCTCATTGGTTCTTGAGGAGCTCAAACGTGATGCATTACACGAGAATGAACCTCATTGGTTCTTGAGAAGCTCAAACGTGATGCGTAACACGAGAATGAACCTCATTGGTTCTTGAGGAGCTCAAACGTTATACGTAACACGAGAATGAATCTCATTGGTTCTTGAAGAGCTCAAACGTTATACGTAACACGAGAATGAACCTCATTGGTTCTTGAGGAGCTCAAACGTTATACGTAACACGAGAATGAATCTCATTGGTTCTTGAGGAGCTCAAACGTGCTGCGTAACACGAGAATGAACCTCATTGGTCCTTGAGGAGCTCAAACGTGATGCGTAACACGAGAATGAACCTCATTGGCTCTTGAGGAGCTCAAACGTGATGCGTAACACGAGAATGAACCTCATTGGTTCTTGAGGAGCTCAAACGTGATGCGTAACACGAGAATGAACCTCATTGGGTCTTGAGGAGCTCAAACGTGACGAGTAACGCGAGAATGAACCTCATTGGGTCTTGAGGAGCTCAAACGTGACGAGTAACGCGAGAATGAACCTCATTGGGTCTTGAGGAGCTCAAACGTGACGAGTAACGCGAGAATGAACCTCATTGGTTCTTGAGGAGCTCAAACGTGACGCGTAACACGAGAATGAACCTCATTGGTTCTTGAGGAGCTCAAACGTGACGAGTAACGCGAGAATGAACCTCATTGGTTCTTGAGGAGCTCAAACGTGATGCGTAACACGAGAATGAACCTCATTGGTTCTTGAGAAGCTCAAACGTGATGCGTAACACGAGAATGAACCTCATTGGTTCTTGAGAAGCTCAAACGTGATGCGTAACACGAGAATGAACCTCATTGGTTCTTGAGAAGCTCAAACGTGATGCGTAACACGAGAATGAACCTCATTGGTTCTTGAGGAGCTCAAACGTGCTGCGTAACACGAGAATGAACCTCATTGGTTCTTGAGAAGCTCAAACGTGATGCGTAACACGAGAATGAACCTCATTGGTTCTTGAGAAGCTCAAACGTGATGCGTAACACGAGAATGAACCTCATTGGTTCTTGAGGAGCTCAAACGTGCTGCATAACACGAGAATGAACCTCATTGGTTCTTGAGGAGCTCAAACGTGATGCGTAACACGACAATGAACCTCATTGGTTCTTGAGGAGCTCAAACGTGATGCGTAACACGAGAATGAACCTCATTGGTTCTTGAGAAGCTCAAACGTGCTGCATAACACGACAATGAACCTCATTGGTTCTTGAGAAGCTCAAACGTGCTGCGTAACACGAGAATGAACCTCATTGGTTCTTGAGAAGCTCAAACGTGCTGCATAACACGACAATGAACCTCATTGGTTCTTGAGAAGCTCAAACGTGCTGCGTAACACGAGAATGAACCTCATTGGTTCTTGAGAAGCTCAAACGTGCTGCGTAACACGAGAATGAACCTCATTGGTTCTTGAGAAGCTCAAACGTGCTGCGTAACACAAGAATGAACCTCATTGGTTCTTGAGAAGCTCAAACGTGCTGCATAACACGACAATGAACCTCATTGGAACCTCATTGAATAATTACAGCGAAGCGCAACCGTACGGTGCTCTGCAGGGGTCAAAAAGGATATAAACAGAGAATTTGGAAGTGATATTTTCTTGAAAACTCAGAGATGTGGATTCGGACAGCCATTAAATGACCACACGACCTGGTGTTTGTCTAAAACAGTCTGTAATTTGGCCGGGAATTTTTACGCGGGTGGTGGGAGACGGACGGCAATAAAATCACTGACTAGCCCCTGTAAATGATGACAATACCTTCCGACCCCACGAGAAACAATTACCCCCTGAATAGGGCTTCAGCAACTCCTTCACCACAAACGGAGCGAGCTGGAAAATCTAACTTTTCCCGGGACACAACATCATGGCCACCAAAACAACTCAACAAAGTTTGTTCTTGCTCCGGCTTTAACTTCTGGATATTCAGAAGGAATGAATGGCTTCGCATCTTTCTCCACCGCCATTACTGAACTACAACTCAAACTAGCGCACAACATCAACGTCATCGCTCTCAGCCACGCCCTCTGTTCGCTGATTGGACCGATTAAAATTTGTTTGGAGAAAACCTAAGACTGTACCGTAGTCCCAGACGGAGTACTGAAGGAAAATGAAAATTGAGCGGACGTACGTAGGAAGGCGGACGTACGTAACTGCTCCACGTTTGCCCTCTACTTATTTTGGATACACCGATCTTTCCGCGTCGTCAAATCAGCTGACTTGTAGCGTCCCATCTTGTGACATCACGTCCTGTTTTTGGTTGGTTTACACGTCTTTGGTCCGTGTTGCGTTCATATATCAATCGAACCGCACCAGAGTTGGTTTGGAAGCGGACCAAAACCGTCTTTTTAGCGTCTCGTCCGCTTGTTTGGTGCGCACCAGGGTTCGGATGGCAGCGTTCACATATGTTCAAATGAACCGCACTAACCGAGCAATTGGGGCTCGTTTTAATCCAACCAAACATGACAAGTGTGAACGCACCCTAAATGAGATTCAAGAGGGCAAGCAGGACTAATGACTAAGCGATGAGACTTTTCATTTTTAGGCTAAATGGAGTGTATCAAAACAAAGACAGTTGTCAACACGTGAGGTTAATAGTCATGATGGCCGCAATCAGCAGCATATAAGGAAATCTGAAATGGACTTTTCTAAACGGGGTCAGTGGCCCGACTCCAGGCGGTCCGGTCCTGTAATAATCCACGTCTCCAGCTAAAACTGACATTCTGGGCAACAGTCGCTCGTTGGTGGTGAGAGAACTATTCGCTGTGGAGCCTCGACATCTGGATTCAATCTTCCACAGCCTGTCCGCGCAGCGGTGGGCGACGAGAAACATCTGGTGGAGCTGATGTCAATTACTGCGTTGTGTTTCCCTTCCGAGATAATCCATCCAACACACACAAGCGCGTACACGCTCCTGCAAAAACGGCCTGCTGAGCAGCTAAACACAACAACGGGGTCAATGACATCCACATACACACACTAAGAGTCATATTTTACTTTATCGGAGGACGTTTGACATCTTCAGCACTTACATATACAGATGCAAAAGTGCATGTTAGGTCTGTCAGATATACTAGCATTTGCAATTGGGTGCATTGAGCGTCCATTTCATTATGGCTAGGACTCAAAGGCTTTGGTGAATTGCTAATAGGACGCAGCTCTCAGCAGCTTTAAGAGGAGAACCATGAAGCCAAAGCGGGCCAAGATTGCCTCATTTAAACACTAACAGCTGCTAAAACCAAAGTGGAGACCCATGCTTTATTCCCCACTCTTCTTACTCTCTCTTTCTGACGTGCACAAACTCTCCCACGCGACCGAACCGGAGCGCCATGTTGCCAGCGCTGGAGACCCCGACAGCGAGAGCCAAGAGCAATTAAAGTGCTAATTCAAACCTGAAGGGCCCTTTTGTCCTGTGTTTCCTTTCTTCAAGTCAGAGGATCGGCATCTAACCAGCCCAACACACACACACACACACACACACACACACACACACAAACTTCCCGTCTTTCAAGAGCTCCAGCCAAAGCTGAAGGGAAAAATTACACCAAAGTTCTAAAGCTTCACGTTTCCAAATGGATCCGCACCAGAAACTCACGAGAGGCTCATTAAAGAGGGATGCACACATTTAAGTTCCCAGGATGATGGACAAAAACGTATATTTGATGGTTTGGAAATGGTCCTTTGCACTTACAAAAAGTTTGGTTTGTTGGACAAGTTTTCTAGACATTTACCACGGTATTTTGGGATTGGAATACCGTGCTACATGGATTTACCAAATGGCTTTACCATCTGAAACAAAGAATAAATACTATAACAGTATATGAAAAGTACTAAATGGTGATACTACGGTACTTTGAGATATTCCATGCTACTGAAATGTATGTGCATTGACATGGTACTTGTTTTTTTTGTAATGAACACAGGCAATGTGATATTCACTCTCATGACTAGTCAATCACCAACTAAAGCCCATCACGCCCTCAAGTGGTCACAATGATCATCACATGATCTTCAACATCATCAGCTATTAGATGGATTAATTATTCAGGTCAAAGAAACAAACCCCAGGGGTAAAACAATGGCCTGCGTTCTTCTCGAGCACGAGTGACCCTGAAGGCGCTGCAGTGGCACCATGACATTTCATTGTAAACACACACACACACACACTCCTCATGTAGATCAGTCCACCGAGCTGCACTGAAGTCCAGATGGTGTGAAACTTCGCCGAAGGGATTAACGCCAAATCCTTCAGTGAGACACAAGATAGGGTCCGTCTCAGACCCTCAAAACAGATTAGAGCTGGCTTACCATGCTATACAGACAGCTTGCCCTTACCAAACAGAAACCCATGAAAATATACCATGGTACTTTGATACTGTAGTATGGGAACTACTGGGGCTTTTTATCAGGGCACTTCAGAGAATACCATGATATGACCATCATTTTAGTGTCCGAACAAACAATCATGGGAGTAGGTAACACCACCCTTACCAAAAAACTAATGTACCATGGTCTTTACCAAGAATACTATAACAGTACCATGATACTTGGTTTGATCTGCACTCTTACAGAAAAGTATACATGGTTTTTATAAGCATACCATAGACATCTTTGGCAATGCCGTGGTATTTTTTGAAGTAGGATAGGCCTACCTTATAACTTGCACATTAATGATCACTTTTAGTGATATAAAAAAAGGAAAAGCATGTCGCCTTTGGCTTGCTCAGTTGGGGACACTAAATATTCAACTATATTACTGATCAGTTCATTTCACGTATCATTAAGTCATAATTAAGAGATAAAATGTTGAAAATATGATTTGAAATGTCCTCATTATTAGATAAAAAGTCAAAAATATGATTTTAAAAGTCATAATAGTTTTGATAGTGAGATAAAAAGTCAAAAATATGACATGCCAAGTCATAATTATAAGATAAAATGTTGAAAATATGATTTAAAAGTCCTCATTATTAGATAAAAAGTCAAAAATATGACATGCCAAGTCATAATTATAAGATAAAATGGTGAAAATATGATTTAAAAGTCCTCATTATTAGATAAAAAGTCAAAAATATGACATGCCAAGTCATAATTATAAGATAAAATGTTGAAAATATGATTTTAAAAGTCCTCAATATTAGATAAAAAGTCAAAAATATGACATGCTAAGTCATAATTATAAGATAAAATGATGAAAATATGATTTAAAAGTCCTCATTATTAGATAAAAAGTCAAAAATATGGCATGTTAAGTCATAATTATAAGATAAAATGATGAAAATATGATTTTAAAAGTCCTCATTATTAGATAAAAAGTCAAAAATATGACATGCCAAGTCATAATTATAAGATAAAATGATGAAAATATGATTTAAAAGTCCTCATTAGATAAAAAGTCAAAAATATGACATGTTAAGTCATAATTATAATATAAAATGTTGAAAATATGATTTAAAAGTCTTCATTATTAGATAAATAGTCAAAAATACGACATGCTAAGTCATAATTATAAGATAAAATGTTGAAAATATGATTTAAAAGTCTTCATTATTAGATAAATAGTCAAAAATATGACATGCTAAGTCATAATTATAAGATAAAATGATGAAAATATGATTTAAAAGTCCTCATTATTAGATAAAAAGTCAAAAATATGGCATGTTAAGTCATAATTATAAGATAAAATGATGAAAATATGATTTTAAAAGTCCTCATTATTAGATAAAAAGTCAAAAATATGACATGCCAAGTCATAATTATAAGATAAAATGATGAAAATATGATTTAAAAGTCCTCATTAGATAAAAAGTCAAAAATATGACATGTTAAGTCATAATTATAATATAAAATGTTGAAAATATGATTTAAAAGTCTTCATTATTAGATAAATAGTCAAAAATACGACATGCTAAGTCATAATTATAAGATAAAATGTTGAAAATATGATTTAAAAGTCTTCATTATTAGATAAATAGTCAAAAATACGACATATTAAGTCATAATTATAAGATAAAATGTTGAAAATATGATTTAAAAGTCCTCATTATTAGATAAAAAGTCAAAGATACGACATGCTAAGTCATTGTGTGATGAACAGTTGAAATTAGGACTTTAAAATTTCTGAGATAAAAATGACAAATTTTGGATTTAAAGTCAAAATTATGTCTTAAAAATCTAAATTATGATTAAAAGTCCTAATTATGAGATAAAAAGCTGAAATTAGATTATACATGATGACCAAAACACACACTAAGACATATAAGAGATGAAATCATTTATTTTATTCTCTTTTTTTAATGCGCTTTTAATTTTTTGATTCACACTTATAATAATAATAATAATATTTACATTATTGTTTTCATTTTATGTAAAAAAAATTTACATGCGTTTTTACATTTTGAAATCAGTTTTTACAACAGAAATGATTCAATCAAAAACTTACTTTCATCTTTCATCTAAAACAAAATTTATTTCGTAAGGCTCGTGACCCGGAGGCGCTGTTCGTATGACGCATGCGCAGACTGACGTGCAAATAATAACAATACAGTAGCAATTACGCAAGAATACGCTTTGAGTGAACGACACAATAGCGACTGTAGTTATTGTATATAATGGCGTATTCGCCGTGCACCACTAAATATGTGTTATTGTCGCTGTTGTGTTGAGTTGATGTTTTTTACGCCTGCACAAAATGCCACAATCAAACACACACACACACACACACAATCCCGTCGTCACACTTACATTGAAACGCGCCCGGGATCCCGACCATCCTGAGCTCTTCTCACGTCTTCTCAGACTCCAGCCGGTGTGTGTGTGTGTTCAGTGCTGCTGTAGTCCAGTCTCCTCCACGGATAGATCCACGGACTCAGTGTGTGTGTGTGTGTGATGGGTGTCTGAACCCACTGACAGAGCCACAGGACTCAGTGTGTGTGTGTGTGTGTGTGTGTGTGTGTGTGTGTCGGGGGTCTGAACACACTGATGGTATCTCTGACATGTTTATTACAGGAGGTGGAGCTACAGAGACTCGATGATCACCAGAAGCACTGTGGTACAGTGATGTATATTATGGTATACATCACTAAATGATTACAGTGTCATATACCATAATGCATGTTTGAAACCATTGCATCATGGGTATTATTTACAGAAAACATGGTAAAACCAAGGGTTTCCATATCAAATACAAACAAATACCATGATAATACTATGTTCCTATTGGTCATGTGTGAATTTCTGGACCAGGGCATAGCCTATATTAAATATATTAAATATAGTACGCTTTATTATTATACTAGAGTGAGGATCACTTGACAAGTGAAATTATACAAGAATAAATATTCCATTCATTTAGTATTTTTTAAATTATTTATATAGGCCTACTTATGCAATATGTATTCATATTTTGAATTAGCTTCTATTTTTATATTTTCAATTTTAATTTATTTTCTTTAGTTATATTTAGCTTTAGCTCAGATTTAGTCATTTTAGTACTTCATAAATGTTTTTTTATTATTATTTTTATTATTATTATTTTTAAATATAAGTTTTCCATCTAATATGTATATTTTATTTTATTTAAGCTTTATTAAATTAGTAAAATATATTTTAAAAAGTTGATATATATACAGTGAGGAAAATAAGTATTTGAACACCCTGCTATTTTGCAAGTTCTCCCACTTGGAAATCATGGAGGGTCTGAAATTGTCATCGTAGGTACAGAAATCACAATGTATGATTTTTTAACTATTTATTTGTATGATAAAGCTGCAAATAAGTATTTGAACACCTGAGAAAATCAATGTTAATATTTGGTACAGTAGCCTTTGTTTGCAATTACAGAGGTCAAACGTTTCCTGTAGTTTTTCAGCAGGTTTGCACTGCAGGAGGGATTTTGGCCCACTCCTCCACACAGATCTTCTCTAGATCAGTCAGGTTTCTGGCCTGTCGCTGAGAAACACGGAGTTTGAGCTCCTCCAAAGATTCTCTATTGGGTTTAGGTCTGGAGACTGGCTAGGCCACGCCAGAACCTTGATATGCTTCTTACAGAGCCACTCCTTGGTTATCCTGGCTGTGTGCTTCGGGTCATTGTCATGTTGGAAGACCCAGCCTCGACCCATCTTCAATGCTCTAACTGAGGGAAGGAGGTTGTTCCCCAAAATCTCTCAATACATGGCCCCGGTCCTCCTCTCCTTAATACAGTGCAGTCGCCCTGTCCCATGTGCAGAACCCCCCCCCCCCCCCCCCCCCAAAGCATGATGCTACCCCCCCCATGCTTCACAGTAGGGATGGTGTTCTTGGGATGGTACTCATCATTCTTCTTCCTCCAAACACGTTTAGTGGAATTATGACCAAAAAGTTCTATTTTGGTCTCATCTGACCACATGACTTTCTCCCATGACTCCTCTGGATCATCCAAATGGTCATTGGCAAACTTAAGACGGGCCTTGACATGTGCTGGTTTAAGCAGGGGAACCTTCCGTGCCATGCATGATTTCAAACCATGACGTCTTAGTGTATTACCAACAGTAACCTTGGAAACGGTGGTCCCAGCTCTTTTCAGGTCATTGACCAGCTCCTCCCGTGTAGTTCTGGGATGATTTTTCACCTTTCTTAGGATCATTGAGACGCCACGAGGTGAGATCTTGCATGGAGCCCCAGTCCGAGGGAGATTGACAGTCATGTTTAGCTTCTTCCATTTTCTAATGATTGCTCCAACAGTGGACCTTTTTTCACCAAGCTGCTTGGCAATTTCCCTGTAGCTCTTTCCAGCCTTGTGGAGGTGTACAATATTGTCTCTAGTGTCTTTGGACAGCTCTTTGGTCTTGGCCATGTTACTAGTTGGATTCTTACTGATTGTATGGGGTGGACAGGTGTCTTTATGCAGCTAACGACCTCAAACAGGTGCATCTAATTTAGGATAATAAATGGAGTGGAGATGGACATTTTAAAGGCAGACTAACAGGTCTTTGAGGGTCAGAATTCTAGCTGATAGACAGGTGTTCAAATACTTATTTGCAGCTGTGTCATACAAATAAATAGTTAAAAAATCATATATTGTGATTTCTGGATTTTTTTTTTTGATTATGTCTCTCACAGTGGACATGCACCTACGATGACAATTTCAGACCCTCCATGATTTCCAAGTGGGAGAACTTGCAAAATAGCAGGGTGTTCAAATACTTATTTTCCTCACTGTATATATATATATATATGTTTAAAATAAAAGCTTACATATATATCTATTTAAGCTTTTATATCAAATAACTAAAACTATTTTTAATAGTTTTAATTAAAAATAATAACACAGATGTATATAAGTTATATTTTAGAAAATTAATAAATAGAATATTTTATATATTTTTATAGTATATAATAATTTTAGAATAATTTCATAATTTTAGTTATTTGAAATAAAGCTGATATATATATATATATATATATATATATATATATATATATATATATATATATATATATATATATATATATATATATATATATATATATATTTATATATATATTTATAAATTCCGCTTGATTTCAAATAACTAAAAATATTTTAATATTTTTAAAGCTATATTTTAGAAAATAAATTATTAGAATATTTTTAAAAAGTTTGAATATATATATATCTGAATTATTAAGTGAATCACAAAATCCTCATTTTTGTTTATTATTTTTAAATGTATTTTTTTCCCATCGAATATGTATATTTTATTTTATTTAAGCTTGTATTTAAAATAACTATAATGATTTTTAATAGAAAATACATTTAAAAATAAAATATTATACGTTTTGATTTCCCAAAATAAATAACTTCTTATAATATAATCTTATATTAGTTTTGTCCAGATAAAAGCGGTCCCCTGGATTATGAGAAAGTTGACATTGGCTCATCACAGGGTGTGTGTTGTTTTCCTCTCGTCTCTGTGTTGTTGTGGCGCAGGCTAAACTGTGTCCATCCCCGGGGGTGGTGTCTCATAAACAGGATGAGACTGTCTCCCCTCCTCCTGTTGCCTCCCACACCAACACATGCCGCTCATTCTTTCCCAGTCCCCTCGCGAGCCGCCACCTGCTCTCAAGCGTGCGGCCCAGCTGCTGACCAACAGCAACAAATGAGCACCCGCCGTCCTGCGGAGAGGATCCTCCTCCGGCTGATGCCCTTCCATAGATGCAGCGTATAAAGTCAAGGGTCATTTAGTACAGTCAGTATTAGTGTGATTCTGTGGCACTTGAGGAGAACTGACCAGTAAAAAATGGTCTGACCAGTACAGAGAGAAGACTTGAGTCAGACAGACGGAGGGATAAGTGTGCGGCCCATGAATGCATCACGTGTGTGACCCAGCAGGCCTTTGTGATGATAATTTGTAACGGGCAAATGAAGCCGCGTGCGTCATGTCAACAAAGACAGAAATGCGTTAGTCCGAATGGCAGAAGTCGCCCTGCTGATGTGACTCGTGCCAGCGTGCGTGCATGTGTGTGTGTGTGTGATTGACAGCTGGGCTTGTGTCTCTGAGTGTGTGTGTCTTTGTCGCTGCTCTATTTAGTGCATTAGCAGGTCTTTGACAATGCAACAGCTTTACATCGCCCCCTCCGCTCTCGTTCTCCTGCTGTTCTGCTCCTGCGCATGTGATTGTGTACCTGCTGTTCTCCTGAGGTCTGAGCAAAGGGCCGGGGTCAGAGGTCAGCAGGCAGACGCCTGGTTAACCCTCCAGGGTAAAGACATCCACACACACACACACACACACACGTGCCACTTCAAGACATACGATTATATATGAGCAGATGGACGCCAGGGACGGCTTATCGTCCGCTCACATACAGAACCTCTTCAGCACAAACACATTTACATTTCATTTTTATCAGGCAAACACACACACACACACACACACACACACACACACACACACATACAGACTGGATTTGGGAAAATAGGAAATGAAGTTGTGCTATAATTAAGTAAGTGTTATATTACATTTTACTGCACACACACCAGTGCACATGCGTCTATAGTTAATTAATATCTTGCACTGGCTTTTTATATATATATATTTTCAGTGTTCACAATTTTTTTTTTATAATTTTGTGTATTTTTATTACAATTTAGGTGTAATGTTTTTTCCAGTTTTAGTTTGAGCTCAGTTTTTTTTATTTTACTTTATTACTTTATGGTTTATTATTTTATTTTATGGTTTATACTTTTATTTTATTTCTCTGTTTATTATCTTATTTTATTTTTTTATTTTTTTTTATTTTACAGTTTATTAATTAATTTATTTTATTTTATTTTATTTTCCGTTTTTTAATTTATTTGACAGTTTATTGTTTTATTTTATGGTTTATTATTTTATTTTATGGTTTATTATTTTATTTTATGGTTTATTATTTTATTTTATGGTTTAGTATTTTATTTTATGGTTTATTATTTTATTTTATGATTTATTATTTTATTTTATGGTTTATTATTTTATTTTATGATTTATTATTTTATTTTATGGTTTATTATTTTATTTTATGATTTATTATTTTATTTTATGGTTTAGTATTTTATTTTATTTTACGGTTCATTATTTTATTTTATTTTAATTGAGGGTTTATTATTTTATTTTATTTTATTATTTAGTAATTTTTGTATGGTTCAGTACTTTATTTTATGGTTTATTAATTTTTTTATGGTCATTATTTTATTTTATGGTTTATTATTTTTTTTATGGTCATTATTTTATTTTATGGTTTAGTTTTTTTTATGGTCATTATTTTATTTTATGGTTTAGTTTTTTTATTTATTTTACAGTTCATTATTTTATTTTATTTTATTTTAGGGTTTATTATTTTTTTATGGTTCATTATTTTATTTTATGGTTCATTTTTTTATGTTATTTTATTTTACGGTTCATTTTCAGTAATTTTAGTACTTCAACTCAAACTCATTAGTTGCCAAGACAGCATTTCTTTAAAATCAAGATTTAGGTCCAAATATATATGAACGTATAAGGAAAAGGGGAACGTCCTGTGATTGGTCACCATTTCTTTTATGCTTTTCATGATTTTTCTAATAATTATGTTAATAAATGAACCTTTATTGTAAAGTGTTACCATTAACCTTTTCATAAGGATTCTGTGTGAGGCCATATAATAATAAAAGACTTGAGGAAATGTGTTTAAGATACAGCAGAAACGTGCTGAGACTGTGTCTATATGAGGATAAAACACACAGAACACAAAAATGAAAACAGAAAACACACACACACACACACACACACACACACACCGACATACGACAGGTCTGAGACGCCAGACAGACATGAAGGATTATGAGAGCAGATGGTATAATGGTAGAAAACACCCAAACTAAAAATGTAAATATTCATATAACACCCCCAAATGCACAAATAAACCCACGCACACAACATTTACACACACACACACACACACAGACACACACACACACACACACACACACACACACACACACACACACACACACACACACACACACACACACACACACACACACACGTCTGGTTCACTATCTTTACGGGGACTCTCCATAGACGTAATAATTGTTATACTGTACAAACTTTATACTCTCCCCTTACACTTACCCTACAACACACACACACACACACACACACACACTCACACACACACACACACACACACACACACACACACACACACACACACACACACACACACACACACACACACACACACACTCACACACACACACACACACACACACAATTATTGGCTTTGGCAAGGGAAAAAATAGCTGGTAACTTTATTAAATAAAAATTGAAGGAGCAATAAACTGTAATACTGATGGACTTTGTGTTCCTCATCCCCTGATCTACAAAAACAGTGAAATGATTCCATGCACACATTGGGACACAACAATATTTCTAAATACAAAATTATGCAAGATTCCATTTCATGGCCTCAGACTTTGGCAACAGCATAAATACATTCAATCAAAGCCTGAGTCTGTGACCAACACACCACGGGTCAGTCCATCATAGCCAGTGACTGTCCTCAACTGACCAGCTCACAGTTAGCCACGGCCTTTCTGATTCTGACCTGAGGCCAGTTGCACAAACACACGAAGTTAAGACTTGAGAGTGGCAATTAGTTAACTAGCATTAGTAACCGATTCAGTGATGATGAAGAATCGATTGACTGATTCAGTGATGTTGAAGAATCGATTGACTGATTCAGTGATGTTGAAGAATCGATTGACTGATTCAGTGATGATGAAGAATCGATTGACTGATTCAGTGATGATGAAGAATTGATTGACTGATTCAGTGATGTTGAAGAATCGATTGACTGATTCAGTGATGTTGAAGAATCGATTGACTGATTCAGTGATGTTGAAGAATCGATTGACTGATTCAGTGATGATGAAGAATCGATTGACTGATTCAGTGATGATGAAGAATCGATTGACTGATTCAGTGATGTTGAAGAATCGATTGATTGATTCAGTGATGTTGAAGAATCGATTGACTGATTCAGTGATGTTGAAGAATCGATTGACTGATTCAGTGATGTTGAAGAATCGATTGATTGATTCAGTGATGTTGAAGAATCGATTGACTGATTCAGTGATGTTGAAGAATCGATTGACTGATTCAGTGATGATGAAGAATCGATTGACTGATTCAGTGATGTTGAAGAATCGATTGACTGATTCAGTGATGTTGAAGAATCGATTGACTGATTCAGTGATGTTGAAGAATCGATTGACTGATTCAGTGATGTTGAAGAATCGATTGACTGATTCAGTGATGTTGAAGAATCGATTGATTGATTCAGTGATGTTGAAGAATCGATTGACTGATTCAGTGATGTTGAAGAATCGATTGACTGATTCAGTGATTGACTGATTCAGTGATGATGAAGAATCGATTGACTGATTCAGTGATTGACTGATTCAGTGATGTTGAAGAATCGATTGACTGATTCAGTGATGTTGAAGAATCGATTGACTGATTCAGTGATGTTGAAGAATCGATTGACTGATTCAGTGATGATGAAGAATTGATTGATTGACTGATTCAGTGATGTTGAAGAATCGATTGACTGATTCAGGGATGATGAAGAATCGATTGACTGATTCAGTGATGATGAAGAATTGATTGATTGACTGATTCAGTGATGTTGAAGAATCGATTGATTGACTGATTCAGGGATGTTGAAGAATCGATTGATTGACTGATTCAGTGATGTTGAAGAATCGATTGATTGCCTGATTCAGTGATGTTGAAGAATCGATTGATTGCCTGATTCAGTGATGTTGAAGAATCGATTAATTGACTGATTCAGTGATGTTGAAGAATCGATTGATTGCCTGATTCAGTGATGTTGAAGAATCGATTGATTGACTGATTCAGTGATGTTGAAGAATCGATTGATTGACTGATTCAGGGATGTTGAAGAATCGATTGATTGACTGATTCAGTGATGTTGAAGAATCGATTGATTGCCTGATTCAGTGATGTTGAAGAATCGATTGACTGATTCAGTGATGTTGAAGAATCGATTGACTGATTCAGTGATGTTGAAGAATCGATTGATTGCCTGATTCAGTGATGTTGAAGAATCGATTGATTGACTGATTCAGTGATGTTGAAGAATCGATTAATTGCCTGATTCAGTGATGTTGAAGAATCGATTGATTGATTGACTGATTCAGTGATGTTGAAGAATCGATTAATTGACTGATTCAGTGATGTTGAAGAATCGATTGATTGCCTGATTCAGTGATGTTGAAGAATCGATTGATTGACTGATTCAGTGATGTTGAAGAATCGATTAATTGCCTGATTCAGTGATGTTGAAGAATCGATTAATTGACTGATTCAGTGATGTTGAAGAATCGATTAATTGACTGATTCAGTGATGTTGAAGAATCGATTGATTGCCTGATTCAGTTTTGTTGAAGAATCGATTGATTGACTGATTCAGTGATGTTGAAGAATCGATTAATTGCCTGATTCAGTGATGTTGAAGAATCGATTAATTGACTGATTCAGTGATGTTGAAGAATCGATTAAGTGACTGATTCAGTGATGTTGAAGAATCGATTGATTGACTGATTCAGTGATGTTGAAGAGTCGATTGACTGATTCAGTGATGATGAAGAATTGATTGATTGACTGATTCAGTGATGATGAAGAATTGATTGATTGACTGACTGATTCAGTGATGTTGAAGAATCGATTGATTGCCTGATTCAGTGATGTTGAAGAATCGATTGACTGATTCAGTGATGATGAAGAATTGATTGATTGACTGATTCAGTGATGTTGAAGAATCGATTGACTGATTCAGTGATGTTGAAGAATCGATTGACTGATTCAGTGATGATGAAGAATTGATTGATTGACTGATTCAGTGATGTTGAAGAATCGATTGACTGATTCAGTGATGATGAAGAATTGATTGATTGCCTGATTCAGTGATGTTGAAGAATCGATTGACTGATTCAGTGATGATGAAGAATTGATTGATTGCCTGATTCAGTGATGTTAAAGAATCGATTGATTGACTGATTCAGTGATGTTGAAGAATCGATTGATTGACTGATTCAGTGATGTTGAAGAGTCGATTGACTGATTCAGTGATGTTGAAGAATCGATTGATTAACTGATTCAGTGATGTTGAAGAATCGATTGATTGACTGATTCAGTGATGTTGAAGAATCGATTGATTGACTGATTCAGTGATGTTGAAGAATCAATTGACTGACTGATTCAGTGATGTTGAAGAATCGATTGACTGATTCAGTGATGTTGAAGAATCGATTGATTGACTGATTCAGTGATGTTGAAGAATCGATTGAATGATTCAGTGATGTTGAAGAATCGATTGATTGCCTGATTCAGTGATGTTGAAGAGTCGATTGACTGATTCAGTGATGTTGAAGAGTCGATTGACTGATTCAGTGATGTTGAAGAATCGATTGATTGACTGATTCAGTGATGTTGAAGAATTGATTGATTGACTGACTGATTCAGTGATGTTGAAGAATCGATTGATTAACTGATTCAGTGATGTTGAAGAATCGATTGATTGCCTGATTCAGTGATGATGAAGAATTGATTGATTGACTGAGTGATTCAGTGATGTTGAAGAATCGATTGATTAACTGATTCAGTGATGTTGAAGAATCGATTGATTGCCTGATTCAGTGATGTTGAAGAATCGATTGATTGACTGATTCAGTGATGTTGAAGAATCGATTGATTGCCTGATTCAGTGATGTTGAAGAATCGATTGACTGATTCAGTGATGATGAAGAATTGATTGATTGACTGATTCAGTGATGTTGAAGAATCGATTGACTGATTCAGTGATGTTGAAGAATCGATTGACTGATTCAGTGATGATGAAGAATTGATTGATTGACTGATTCAGTGATGTTGAAGAATCGATTGACTGATTCAGTGATGATGAAGAATTGATTGATTGCCTGATTCAGTGATGTTAAAGAATCGATTGATTGACTGATTCAGTGATGTTGAAGAATCGATTGATTGACTGATTCAGTGATGTTGAAGAATCGATTGATTGACTGATTCAGTGATGTTGAAGAGTCGATTGACTGATTCAGTGATGTTGAAGAGTCGATTGACTGATTCAGTGATGTTGAAGAATTGATTGATTGACTGATTCAGTGATGTTGAAGAATTGATTGATTGACTGATTCAGTGATGTTGAAGAATCGATTGCCTGATTCAGTGATGTTGAAGAATCGATTGATTGACTGATTCAGTGATGTTGAAGAATCGATTGATTGCCTGATTCAGTGATGTTGAAGAATCGATTGACTGATTCAGTGATGATGAAGAATTGATTGATTGACTGATTCAGTGATGTTGAAGAATCGATTGACTGATTCAGTGATGTTGAAGAATCGATTGACTGATTCAGTGATGTTGAAGAATTGATTGATTGCCTGATTCAGTGATGATGAAGAATTGATTGATTGACTGATTCAGTGATGTTGAAGAATCGATTGACTGATTCAGTGATGATGAAGAATTGATTGATTGCCTGATTCAGTGATGTTAAAGAATCGATTGATTGACTGATTCAGTGATGTTGAAGAATCGATTGATTGACTGATTCAGTGATGTTGAAGAATCGATTGATTGACTGATTCAGTGATGTTGAAGAATCGATTGAATGATTCAGTGATGTTGAAGAATCGATTGATTGCCTGATTCAGTGATGTTGAAGAGTTGATTGACTGAATGATTCAGTGATGTTGAAGAATCGATTGATTGCCTGATTCAGTGATGTTGAAGAGTCGATTGACTGATTCAGTGATGTTGAAGAGTCGATTGACTGATTCAGTGATGTTGAAGAATTGATTGATTGACTGATTCAGTGATGTTGAAGAATTGATTGATTGACTGATTCAGTGATGTTGAAGAATCGATTGACTGATTCAGTGATGATGAAGAATCGATTGACTGATTCAGTGATGTTGAAGAATCGATTGACTGATTCAGTGATGTTGAAGAATCGATTGACTGATTCAGTGATGTTGAAGAATCGATTGACTGATTCAGTGATGTTGAAGAATCGATTGACTGAATGATTCAGTGATGTTGAAGAATCGATTGATTGACTGATTCAGTGATGTTGAAGAATCGATTGATTGCCTGATTCAGTGATGTTGAAGAGTCGATTGACTGAACGATTCAGTGATGTTGAAGAATCCATTGACTGAATGATTCAGTGATGTTGAAGATCGATTGATTGCCTGATTCAGTGATGTTGAAGAATCGATTGATTGCCTGATTCAGTGATGTTGAAGAATCGATTGATTGACTGATTCAGTGATGTTGAAGAATCGATTGATTGCCTGATTCAGTGATGTTGAAGAATCGATTGATTGCCTGATTCAGTGATGTTGAAGAATCGATTGATTGACTGATTCAGTGATGTTGAAGAATCGATTGATTGCCTGATTCAGTGATGTTGAAGAATCGATTGATTGCCTGATTCAGTGATGTTGAAGAATCGATTGATTGCCTGATTCAGTGATGTTGAAGAATCGATTGACTGATTCAGTGATGTTGAAGAATCGATTGACTGATTCAGTGATGATGAAGAATTGATTGATTGACTGATTCAGTGATGTTGAAGAATCGATTGACTGATTCAGTGATGATGAAGAATTGATTGATTGCCTGATTCAGTGATGTTGAAGAATCGATTGACTGATTCAGTGATGATGAAAAATTGATTGATTGCCTGATTCAGTGATGTTAAAGAATCGATTGATTGACTGATTCAGTGATGTTGAAGAATCGATTGATTGACTGATTCAGTGATGTTGAAGAGTCGATTGACTGATTCAGTGATGTTGAAGAATCGATTGATTAACTGATTCAGTGATGTTGAAGAATCGATTGATTGACTGATTCAGTGATGTTGAAGAATCGATTGATTGACTGATTCAGTGATGTTGAAGAATCAATTGACTGACTGATTCAGTGATGTTGAAGAATCGATTGACTGATTCAGTGATGTTGAAGAATCGATTGATTGACTGATTCAGTGATGTTGAAGAATCGATTGAATGATTCAGTGATGTTGAAGAATCGATTGATTGCCTGATTCAGTGATCTTGAAGAGTCGATTGACTGAATGATTCAGTGATGTTGAAGAATCGATTGATTGCCTGATTCAGTGATGTTGAAGAGTCGATTGACTGATTCAGTGATGTTGAAGAGTCGATTGACTGATTCAGTGATGTTGAAGAATCGATTGATTGACTGATTCAGTGATGTTGAAGAATTGATTGATTGACTGACTGATTCAGTGATGTTGAAGAATCGATTGATTAACTGATTCAGTGATGTTGAAGAATCGATTGATTGCCTGATTCAGTGATGATGAAGAATTGATTGATTGACTGACTGATTCAGTGATGTTGAAGAATCGATTGATTAACTGATTCAGTGATGTTGAAGAATCGATTGATTGCCTGATTCAGTGATGTTGAAGAATCGATTGATTGACTGATTCAGTGATGTTGAAGAATCGATTGATTGCCTGATTCAGTGATGTTGAAGAATCGATTGACTGATTCAGTGATGATGAAGAATTGATTGATTGACTGATTCAGTGATGTTGAAGAATCGATTGACTGATTCAGTGATGTTGAAGAATCGATTGACTGATTCAGTGATGATGAAGAATTGATTGATTGACTGATTCAGTGATGTTGAAGAATCGATTGACTGATTCAGTGATGATGAAGAATTGATTGATTGCCTGATTCAGTGATGTTAAAGAATCGATTGATTGACTGATTCAGTGATGTTGAAGAATCGATTGATTGACTGATTCAGTGATGTTGAAGAATCGATTGATTGACTGATTCAGTGATGTTGAAGAATCAATTGACTGACTGATTCAGTGATGTTGAAGAATCGATTGACTGATTCAGTGATGTTGAAGAATCGATTGATTGACTGATTCAGTGATGTTGAAGAATCGATTGAATGATTCAGTGATGTTGAAGAATCGATTGATTGCCTGATTCAGTGATGTTGAAGAGTCGATTGACTGAATGATTCAGTGATGTTGAAGAATCGATTGATTGCCTGATTCAGTGATGTTGAAGAGTCGATTGACTGATTCAGTGATGTTGAAGAGTCGATTGACTGATTCAGTGATGTTGAAGAATTGATTGATTGACTGATTCAGTGATGTTGAAGAATTGATTGATTGACTGATTCAGTGATGTTGAAGAATCGATTGACTGATTCAGTGATGATGAAGAATCGATTGACTGATTCAGTGATGTTGAAGAATCGATTGACTGATTCAGTGATGTTGAAGAATCGATTGACTGATTCAGTGATGTTGAAGAATCGATTGACTGATTCAGTGATGTTGAAGAATCGATTGACTGAATGATTCAGTGATGTTGAAGAATCGATTGATTGACTGATTCAGTGATGTTGAAGAATCGATTGATTGCCTGATTCAGTGATGTTGAAGAGTCGATTGATTGACTGATTCAGTGATGTTGAAGAGTCGATTGACTGAACGATTCAGTGATGTTGAAGAATCGATTGACTGACTGATTCAGTGATGTTGAAGAATCGATTGACTGAATGATTCAGTGATGTTGAAGAATCGATTGATTGCCTGATTCAGTGATGTTGAAGAGTCGATTGACTGAATGATTCAGTGATGTTGAAGAATCGATTGATTGCCTGATTCAGTGATGTTGAAGAATCGATTGATTGCCTGATTCAGTGATGTTGAAGAATCAATTGACTGACTGATTCAGTGATGTTGAAGAATCGATTGATTGACTGATTCAGTGATGTTGAAGAATCGATTGATTGCCTGATTCAGTGATGTTGAAGAATCGATTGATTGACTGATTCAGTGATGTTGAAGAATCGATTGATTGCCTGATTCAGTGATGTTGAAGAATCGATTGATTGCCTGATTCAGTGATGTTGAAGAATCGATTGATTGCCTGATTCAGTGATGTTGAAGAATCGATTGATTGACTGATTCAGTGATGTTGAAGAATCGATTGATTGCCTGATTCAGTGATGTTGAAGAGTCGATTGACTGAATGATTCAGTGATGTTGAAGAATCGATGGATTGCCTGATTCAGTGATGTTGAAGAGTCATTTGACTGAATGATTCAGTGATGTTGAAGAGTCGATTGACTGAATGATTCAGTGATGTTGAAGAATCGATTGACTGAATGATTCAGTGATGTTGAAGAGTCGATTGACTGAATGATTCAGTGATGTTGAAGAATCGATTGATTGACTGAATGATTCAGTGATGTTGAAGAATCGACTGATTGACTGAATGATTCAGTGATGTTGAAGAATCGATTGATTGACTGAATGATTCAGTGATGTTGAAGAATCGATTGATTGACTGAATGATTCAGTGATGTTGAAGAATCGATTGATTGACTGAATGATTCAGTGATGTTGAAGAATCGATTGACTGATTCAGTGATGTTGAAGAATCGATTGACTGATTCAGTGATGTTGAAGAATCGATTGATTGCCTGATTCAGTGATGTTGAAGAGTCGATTGACTGAATGATTCAGTGATGTTGAAGAATCGATTGACTGAATGATTCAGTGATGTTGAAGAATCGATTGATTGACTGAATGATTCAGTATTTAAGCGTAGGCTAATACGCCATCTACTGGTGTATCTCTGTAATAAGAGTCACTAATTCTAATCATCAACACTATTTGTTTCGTTTATGAAACTCGATTCGATCGTGTCCTGATTAAAATTGCTTATTTCTCAGGATTTAAACATTCTTGGAGACACAAGTACACAAGTCAACAAAATATATAACACTGTTCTAGTAGTTTTTGGATGTTTTAATCGAAAAATCTTACATATTGCGCCTTTAAACTATGAAACTGCAGAGAAGTCCTGAAATAAACTCTGTGGAGTGACACAAACAGTGTTGTGTATCAGTCTTTTTATTGTTGGTTGACATTACATAAGTGCATTTGAATGATTCCACCACTAGAGAGAGACAAAGGTAAAGCTATCGAGGCGAGGGATCTGGCATCAGTGCAGAAGAGCAGGAGAAACTTCACAGAATCAGTGAGCTGTATGTCGGTCAGTGAGGAGCTCTGGATCCGGATCATTGTGTTTGCCGAGGAACAATCCAAACGTTTCCACGTATGAAGAGTCTAATGAGAGCCTCTCTTCTGTAATTAGGTTGAATGGTTTCACACTGCACCGTCAATGCAAACCAGATTCTTTCCCATCATTAGCAGCAGAGTGAGGATGAAGAGCTTCAGCTGTGCTGTAGTTCTGACAGCTGAGATCTCAGATAAAAATAATACACACACAACATATAGCATGCTAAAAATGTACTATAAATAAATGTTACGCCAAAATACCAGTTATGATGATATCAGAGAGTGGGAGCAGCGCACTTTGATATTTACTGAGGTTCTGACATTCATGCCCTGGATCAGCAAATGTGCTGAGACGTGCTGCGATTTATGTGGCTTGGAAATACCATTTTACAAATATTTATTTGTAAGAAAGTAGTTTACATAGAATGACAACAACGACACACACGCACACGCACACACTCACACACACACACACACACACACACACACACACACTTACACAGACAAACAAACACACTCAAACACACACACACACTCATACACACACACACACACATTTACACAGACAAACAAACACACACACACACACACACACACACACACACACCTACACTAACACACACATACACTCTCTCTCACACACACACTCACACACACACACACACACACACACACACACACACACACACACACACACACACACACACACACACACACACACACACACACACACACACACACACACACACACACACACATCTACACTCACACACACAACTACACAAACACACACATACTCTCTCTTTCACACACACACACACACACACACACACACACACACACACACACACACACACACACACACACACACACACACACACATCTCTCTCACACATACACACACTCTCTCACACATCTACACACACACATATCTACACGCACACATCTACACACACAAACAAACAAACAAACAGAAACACACCTACATAAAACACACACATCTACACATACACAGACAAACACGCACACAAACACACATCTACACATACACACAGACAAACACACACAAACAATCACACCAAACACATCTACACACACACACACACACACACACAAACACACACACACACACACACACACACACACACACACACACACACACACACACACACACACACACACACACACACACACACACACACATCTATACATACACGGACAAACACATACAAACAAACAAACAAACAAACAAACACATCTACACACACACACACATCTATACACAAGTCTACATAAAATACACACATCTACAGAAACACACACATCTACACATACACACATCTACAGAAACACACAGACAAACACACACATCTACACTCACATACAAACACACACACACACATCTACACACACACACACACACACACACACACACACACTAGTGGCCAAAACTGATGTCCAGAGGATATATTTGTTTTTAATGACCCGACAAGTTTGATTCAACCATCAAAATACAATATTTTATATATATTTATTTATATATCTTTTTAAATAAAAAAAGTTAATTTTATTTAATTATTTACTTATTTTATTCTGTAATTAAAATATGAGGAAATATTTTCTATATTTTTAATTTAAAGTTAATTTAAAAAAACACCTGTTTTTCTATTAACATGTAAGAAATGCTAACAAGAAAAACTTTATGACAATAAAGTAATCTGAAAACTACAAGAGAGAGAGAGAGAGAGATAGAGAGAGAGAGAGAGAGAGAGAGAGAGAGAGAGAGAGAGAGAGAGAGAGAGAGAGAGAGAGAGAGAGAGAGAGTAGGAGGGGGTTAGTGGAGTTGAGTTCGGGACTGCAGCGCCCGTCGCTCCGCTGGTATTCCAGGAATGTGTTGATCATGGCGGCCGCTGTGAAGCCCGTGAAGAGCGGATTGCTGGAGCTCCGCGTTACCGTTCACCACTGGATCCGCGTGCTCGCCACTCTCAGCGAGGACTCGTTCACAGTGAGCCCCGGAGAAACCGCCGATGAGTCCGCCAACAGCTGCTCGCCCGCGCCCGGAGGGGCTGTTAACGGGGATCCGGCGAACCTCAGCGCCTCCCCGGTACCGGACACCATCACGAACGTCAAACGAACCGTCCGAGTCACCAAACAAGAAGTCGGAGGACTCGGAATAAGTATCAAGGGTAAGACAACTAGTTCATATCCATCGAAGTGTTATTAAACTTGAAGAGACTTTGAAACAGCTGAGAATAACAAATGAATAATTCATAAAGGACTCATAAATATTGTGCTGTTGTGTTAAAATAATGTATTATTATTAAATATTTTCGTCTTAGTCATGCACTATGGATTTATTTTAAATATTAGGGTAACAGATGGTTATATTGAAATACTGAAAACTGATACCCGATTATGGAAAAATGCTTCAATATCGGGAAAACCGATTATCGGTCAATCACTAGTTGGGGTTTCCAATACTATGATACCAAAATGTCTATATATAAATACCCATAGTTACTTTTTGGTAATTTTTTATAATTGCAATCAATGCATATTACAATCTGATGCATGCAAATCTTGGCGTGCCATAAAAATATAGTATATTAATTTCAGTACCAGGGTATTATCTGATGGGTTTTGCATTATTTTTCAGTATCTTAACAGTGACAGCTGTCAAATAAAGTGACCATATCAGTAAAAAAGTTGCTGTTAAATCTTTAAGTACAGTCAACTTGGATGTTTAAGTCATTTCAACTTAAATATCATTAAAATGACTTCATTAAAATGAGCTGAATCTTGTATAACTTATTCTGATGAGTTACTGTTGTCATAATGTATTGATCAGATCAGTTTTTATAATGATTTGCGTGATGTCACGTGTCATCGGGTTAGTGTGTGTGTGTGTGTGTGTGTGTGTTCTCGGGGGTCGACAGCTGAACGGAGAATTACCCATCATGCTCAGCCTGTCACTGGCTTCAGATGAAAGCTGTGGATGGAGAGCTGAGGAGAGTTTGGTGCTGTTTATTTTAGGGAGCCAGAGAGGGACGACCTTGCCTTGAGTCCGGAGTGCAGTCGTACGTCTATATTTACAGTGCACTCGCTCTTTGGGACACTTTTGGAAAACAGGTTTTTCGATCGGACCCCCCAATATGATCATCCTCATGTAAGGAAGCCTCAGTCTAAAATGTAAAAGGCAACTA
>CM042250.1:52551365-52591365 GCA_023566225.1 Romanogobio albipinnatus
TCAATTTTAAATCTAACACACGCTGACGCTTTTTTTGGTTCAACCTGTCTCTCAAATTGTCATGCTGATGATATCTTTTGTAATTAAAGCATTTTCTCCAGTGGTCTCAGACCTTTGAACAGTGTGTTTGCACAAGAGTGATGCAGTCAGCGGAAGGTCGTTGGCATTGGTGTGTTTGTGCAGGACGTCCTGGCAGGGACTGCAGGGAGAAATGATTGATAACGCGCGGGAGCTCGAGCCGAGGGAGAGAGCAGAGGTTGCCAACAGTGTCCCACCCGCATACACGCCGCATGTGCATTTAAGGGTCAAAAGGTCACTGGAATAGAGGGGGAAACCTCTGAAAGCAGATTAGGGGTAATTAGACGAGACCACTTCTGATACACGCTGAGGATACGCCACTGGTGAACACAAGGCAATATAAAGCCTGGAACCACATGTAAATGTTTTATGGGTTATACTCAAGATGGCAGTTTCACGTGCCCTTGATTTTCTAGATGCGAGTTTAAAAATTTCTCGTTGGATGTGTCATTCAGATGCTCGTCTCCTCCACGAGAAAAGCCACAGAGCCATCATTCACTAAAGATGATAGATATATATGTGCATTGGTCTGTAATATTTGGAGCACACCCCAGCTCAAGGATGAAGGCGATGAAATTTTGATTGGTATTACAGTGTCGCCCATAAATCACATCAAAGGCACATCAGTAGTCAAGATTTACAGCTGTTTTTTAATGCAATTGCTCTGTATTTAGCAATCCTCATTTTTGCACTAGTTTGTGTGAATAGTAATTGTTATTATTATATATTACAATATGAAAGAATACAGTAATGTTCAGCAGATTACTTGGATAGCCATATCTGAAAATAATTAATAATTCTGTGATTGGGGTGATTTTGCATCTGCATAGAAAATAAAAATAATTGTACAAAACAAAAACACGAAACATTTAATTAAAAATATTTAATTTTTTTTTCATGAACCATCATCTTAGGTTTGAACATTTTGGGAAAATCACAGACTCGGTAACCATAACGCATATAGTTTTAGAAAAATGTCTTTCAACTTGATTTTTTTTATTTGATTTTATTAAAGGGGTGATGAATTGAGAAATCCACTTTCCTTTGAGCCTTTGGTATATAAAAGTTAATCGTGATATAAGAATATCCTGTAAGTTTCGGAGCTGAAAACGTCCTTGTTAGTCAAAGAAAAGCTTATATTGACATCAGGCCCAGAAAACGAGAGATCCCAGAATATGTCGACCATTGATGTCATAGACGCCCACCGACTCGTGGAGCTAAACGGGTCGCGCTACCAAGCAATAAACATGCCTGTTCCAGCTCACGTGCATAAGACATTGCGAGTTTGTTCGCTTCATTTCACCGCAGTATCGTTTCTAAACAAGACACCGGTCGAGACTGGATTTGCAGACATATTGAGATTAAAACACAATGCTGTGCCTTCTGGATCCGACAGGAACGGTGCAACACACACTTATGTGAGTAAAACATGTTTTTATATGTGTTAGTATTGCATTGTTACAGATCGTTTGATATCTATTGATTACACACCTTAGCACGCGGTCACAGGCTGGAGAAGGTGTTATTGGTTCATTCGTGATCAGACTCGGACTTGTAACGCCAGTGCTCGCAAAGCCCAACGTCCCGGGGTTATGTGCCCAAGACTTATCACTGGCCTTCCCACGGGCTATCTTAAATAGTGAACTAATATTCCTTTCTTGCACACGCGCGTGTGTGTGTGTGTGTGTGTACGGTTCGCGGTTATATTCACTGATGATCGGGCCAAGTAATAAAAAAATAACATTCCAATCAATCGCGGGTGGATGAGATGAATCATTGTGTTTGTTTGATAAAGATATTTTTCGATCCCTGTGAGCGTTTCTCCAGACGCTTTCAAAACAATCCCCACATGTACTGAGGGGAGCTGAAGCTCATTAAATATGCAAATCTTATCCAATCCTTGCCGTGGGCGTTTACTTCCAAGTCTTCAGTGCGGCACGCCCAAACCAGAGCGTCATTATGAAAATAGCCTATTACTTATTCATTATGATGTTTCTGAATGTAAAAACCACGCAAATGTCATAAGTTGACCTCAGACAACAGAATATACGAAAATAAAAAAAAGCCAGTTCATGACCCCTTTAACATTTAAAATAAGAAATAAATTGCAATAATACTATTATACTGTAAAATAAAAAAAATTTGTATTTAATTTTAAAATTATTAGTACTGCTGTAAAATTACAATACTAATATTTACATCTTAATTTCTTTATTTTAAAGCTTAAACCTTAAAAGCTTTTATTTTGGCAGTTTGCCGACAAATATATGCCGGTTTCAGAGCGAAGCGTGGCACTGTGTTCATTCAGACGCATGCAGATCACAGGCTTCACAGTTGATTAAGCCATATTGCAATATCAGTTTTATTTCAATATATTGTGCAGCCACACATTTTACTCTCACAGTATTTTACAGTGCAACAGATTCACATGAGATGTGAGGGAACAGGTCGAATGGGAATACTAATCGGGGGACTGATGTACTCCGTTGACAAAAATGTCATGAAATGTCAAAAATGAAAAAAAGTCATTTGAATAATTAGTTATGCATTATGTATGTCAAAATGATCTAGATTTTTTTATGTTTTGATAAATTGGTCCAAAACCTTAGGACTTTTGTTGCACTTGAACCACGAATACACACAAAAGTAACAAATCCTTCCCTCGCGGGTCAATTTGAACCCCTTAGGAATGCTTTGGTACACATAGAAAAACATTAAATATGCTCAAAATGAATGTCTACATGTTTACATTTATGCATTTGGCAGACGCTTTTATCCAAAGCGACTTACAGTGAGTGCCCTTATTACAGGGACAATCCCCCTGGAGCAACATGGAGTAAAGTGCCTTGCTCAAGGACACACTGGTGGTGACCACTGGGATCGAACCAGCAACCTTCTGCAAATCAGTTCCATGGTTTAACCCACTGGACCACCATCTCACCATCTCACAGATACATGTGTATCTGAATGCATTCTGAAGAGATAAACCCGAGAGCTGACTTTAGGACCCAGCGGAACAGCTCATCCGCTCCATCTAGAGTCATGAAATATCATCTTATATTATTATTTTTTCCACCAGAGGTCGGCAGAGACACCCAAATCGACCCAATGTGAGATATTTTGCATGGTTTATACATGTATTGGAGAAGTATTTTGAATTTAAAATGAAAGAATGTGCTTAAATTAAATTATTTATTGATAAAATCTAGTAATGTAAAGGTAAATAAAATACAGAATAATAATAAATCTTCAAAAGAATTGCATTAAAAATAGAAGAAATATTATAAAAATGTAATAATATAAGCTTTCTGGACAAAAAAACATTTTGAATTTGTTACACACTCTCCAAAAAAAAGGAGAGTACAAAATTGAACCTTTTAAGGTAGTAGTGGCCATCACTGGTGTGGGACCCTTAAGAGGGCATTTCTCGTGGGTAGGCAAGTTCGGTCCTAGAGAGCTGATGTCCTGCAGAGTTTAGCTCCAACCCTACTAAGCCACCACAGTAAACGGATTATGTGTTTTGTTAACACTGTAGCAAAAACCACAAACTCACATAAAAAGCCAAGAGTCAAACTGACCAACTAAAGCAAACACTGATCCACATAATGGTGACCAAACATTTTCAATAAAACATCTAAACCTCTGTTAATTCTCAGTACGAGCTTCTATAGACGTCTTTCAGGGTTGGATCCAAACTGTGCAGGACAGCGGCTCTCTAGGACCGAACTTCTGCTCTAAGTAGAGGAAAACAATGGGATAATTGTACCCGAAAGACCAATTGTGTACCATTTAAAGGTACAGTTATACGTTTTGTTCCCCAAGGAACAAAATTGTTCCTTCACTGTACTTTTTTTCTGAGAGTGCAGGATGCAAGAGAAGGTTAAACACAATCTTCGTCTTTCCCAGAAAGAATCTGTCTATCCTCCATGTTCTCTTTAGTCTCAATGGCCATTTTAAGTTTCTGCCAGAATGCTCGAGTATCTTCTCCGGGTTTGGGGCTCCGTAGATACGTCCGTTTCTTCACCAGCTTCCGCATTCGGTAATACGGTGAAAGCTGGTGCGCGGGAATATCCTCGAGGAAAACTAGAATCAAAACGTCTTTCTGTTCGTCAAAAAGCCTAAAGCTGGCCACCTGGATCTCATGCGAACACCAAACGCTTCTCAGGTAGTTGTGTGTGATCAGGCAGACGGTTTTGCGGCTGTTATATATCCCGTCCATGATGTTGTCGATAATGGCCTTCCCGGGTTGGAAGTCTCGGTGATGAAGACACAATCTCAAGCCGTGTTCACCCTCCAGTTTGGGCACAAGCTCCTCCGTGACCCAAGGCTCCTCTTGAACATTGTAGGAAATGAAGGCGTCATATTGGAAACCAAGATGCTTCCTCTTTCTGTCATTGAGGAAAGCCAAGAAGAGGTAGTACGCATACACAAGCTGCCATTTAAGGAAGTGGTAGATAAATGAAACGACTAGCACAAGAATGACAATAGAAGAGCTGCAGATAAAGCAGATGAAGTCGTAATTCACATCGCAGGATTCAGTGTTGAAGGCCGCCAGTTTTGTGCCGCTTAAAGAAAGGGGGTAGCGACATTGGTACCTGTTCAGGTAAAGCACCTGTGTGCCATTGTTCCTGAGCGCCCAGTCAATGAACCAAGCGTTAGTACAGTCGCACAAGAAGCTGTTGTTTTGCAGATCAAGCTCTTTAAGTCGGGGAAGAGACCGGATGATGGTTTGGTTGATCAGTTGAAGGTCGTTCATACTGGCTCGTAGGGTTGTCAGACTGGAGAGATTTGCGTCAACTAAGAAGTTCAAAGACTGAAGGTGAGCTCGACCCAACGTAAGCTTATTCAAGCCTGATATTGGGTGGAAAAGCCTGGATGGCAAAGCATTTTGGTTGGCGAGATTATTACTTGTCAAATCCAAGTAATTCAGATTGGGAGTGTAGCTAAACGTGTCCACATGCAAATACTCTACGTTGAGGTTCCCAGCATAAAAGGCTTCTAACTTTTTGAGACCTTTCAGGAAGTTCGAGGGCATGTACTTTAAGCCTCGACGTTGACTATTAATGAACAAATATTTCAGTTCACTTAACAGGGCGAACGGTGGGCTTTGTAGCTCCTCTTGACTCTCGTACGATAAGTAATTGCAACTCAGATCTAACCGCTGTAGGCTAGCCAAGCCATTGAACACCGCACTGGTCCTCAGAGGTTTTTCTGTGATTTTGTTAGATGAGAGATGAAACTCTCCTAGGTTTATCAGTCCTTCAAAAGCATGTGGTTCAATCGTGAATATCTGATTATCTGCGAGAGACAAGACCTGAAGGGAACGTAGAGCTTTAAATGAGTAACTTTTAATGGAACTCAACTTATTGTTCTTCAAGTCTAGGTATCGTAAGTTTCGGAGGCCTTGTGTAAAGGCGTCACTGAGCGTTAATAAACTATTACTGGTTAAAAGAAGCTCATCGAGATTCACTAAATCCTTAAATATGCATGCCTTGATCGTCACAAGTCGATTCTTGTGCAAATAGAGTTGTCTCAACTGTGTCAGGTTTGCGAAATCAGAGCAGTCGAGATTTTCAATGCTGTTGAGATGAAGGTCGAGTAGTTGTAAGTTGGGGAGAACCTGTAAGGTGTCGTTCAGTTGCGTCAGAAGGTTCTTTTGTATTCGCAACACCGTCAAGTTGACTAGATGTTCAAATGCCGACTTGTACATTCTCAATACGCCGTTCTTTCTTAGGTGTAGCTCGTTCAGAAGTGCACATGGTCTAAACATGCGATCGCTGAGTACAGAAAGATGGTTATCCTCAAAGTGGAGACCCTTCAAACTGGGTGAACATGCCGTCTGTAAAAGAGTCTCCATTTTGAGCCCCTTCAGATCATCCAGTGCCATCCAGGCCACAGAAGTGAAACTCTGCATTACATTATCCAGTTGTTTCTCTGCAAGGTGATTCCTACTGAGGTTGAGAGTCTTAATCGTGCTCAGGAAGGCCTTGTCTTGAATGAACCAATCTAAAGTATGGCTCTGGAAACAGCTGGACAAGTCCAAGTACTCAAGACCTGGAAAGATGTTTTCTGTAATCTTGAACATCGTCAAGGGGTTCCGTGATAGATCCAGCTTTTTCAAACCGAAGAGCGCTGATGGGATGTCGCTCGAGTTGAAAACTCGGAAGCTGTTCTTTCCCAGGTGAAGCTCGACCAAATGCGGCATTTGAAGAACAGGCTGGAGTCTGGAAATGTGCTTTAACTTGTTATTGGTAAGGTTTACAAACCTCAAATTTGAAAGTGTTGCAAATGACTGATTTTCAATCACCTCGAGGTGATTTGAGTCGAGTCTCAAGTGGGTCAGATTTCCAAGGCCGCTGAGCAGTTTCGTGGTCACCGCTTGTATTTTATTGTTGGACAGGTTGAGCTCTTCCAAGTTTGGCAGGTCACGCAATGCATTGTTGTGTATTTCAGATATCCTGTTGTGAGATATGTTTAAATTGATGAGATTTGTAAGTCTGTTGAAATCCACTTCAGTGATCCGAGTGATGCAATTGACGGAAATATCCAAGATGACCGTGTTGTGCGGTAACAGTGAAGGTACTCTCCTGTAGCCCATCCTGTTGCACAGCACCTTCAAATGGCCAGACAAGTCGAAGGGGAAATAGAGTGAGCAGTTGCCGAGAGAAAACGCATCATTCGGGGTTATGAGGACGCAACAGTTCAAAGCGAAGAAAAACGCAGAACTTTTCCAAAGAATGTAATGCCTCATTTTGATGTTTCCACGTTTGCTTTGCAATGTTTGAAACAGAAATCTGCATTGAATGGAGAAGGAGACTCTTTCTTAACTCTTAGGCGTGAATGGTCGTCTCAAACAACATCTTGATCTCCTGTAAAACAGATTTTTGTGTATAGAAACACATTACTCACATTGTGATATGAAAACATTATTAATTTTGTGATATGAAAATTATGCATGAAAGACCAACTTGTTACCAAAACTGATTAATCTGGTCTAATTAAAAATTGATTGATTCGTTTGGATTGATTGTAAACTGTAACTTTTATCAATTTTAAACGTTTTTTTGCATTATTTAGTCATCATCATGTTGTTTTACAGTGCAGTAGTATTATTACAGTCATAATTAGTAATAATATTTCTTATTTTGTTTCATTATTTTATTTGATAATAATAAGAATATGTTTTATAATCTTATTTTTGCCCAAATTGTGTATAATTATATAATTTATTAATTTTACACTTACTGAAAATGTCGCTGTTATTTTTCTAAAATACTGTTTTTTTTATTTTACAGTGCAATAGTATTATTACAATAGTAATATTTCTTATTTTATTTAATATTGTTATTTTGATAATACTAAGAATACTTTTTATTATTTATACTACTACCACTGATAATAACAATAATAAGCATTGTTATTTTATAATCATATTTTGCCCAAATTGTGTTATTTATTAATTTTACACTTGCTGAAATTTTGACTTATTGTTCTAAAATACTCTTTTTTTATTTTCAATTTTAATGTACTATGACAGTGCAATAGTATAATTACAGTAGTAATATTTCTTATTTTGTTTAATATTTTTTATTTTGATAATAATACTTATTAATAATAATAATAATAATAATAATAATAAAACAATAAAATAAGAATTATTATTTTATAATATTTTTGGCCCAAATTGTGTGTGTGTGTGTGTATATAATTTCATAATTTTACAGTTACTGTATTTCCTATTGTGTTAAATTTTTTATTTTGATAATAATAAGAATGCTTATTATTATTTGTTATAATAATAATAATAATTTTTATTATTATTATTATTTTATAATCATATTTTTGCCCAAATTGTGTATATTTATATTATTTATTAACTTTACACTTACTGAAAATGTTGCTTTTATTCTTCTAAAATACTCTTTTTTTATTTTACAGCACTATTTTTTATATTTTTTATTTTGATAATAATAATACTTATCATTATGTATAATAATAATAAGAAAATAAATATTTTTGCCCAAATTGTGTATATTTATATCATTTAATACTTTTATTTTTATTAAATACTCATATATTTTATTTACAGTGCTATTAAAATAGTAATATTTCTTATTTTGTTTAATATCTTTATTTTCATAGTAATGATGATAATAAAAAATACTTATTAATAATAATAATAAAATAAGTAGGAATTTATAATCACATTTTTGCCCAAATTGTGTATATTTATATTATTTATTAATTTTACACTTACTGAAAATGCTGCTGTTATTCTTCTAAAATACTCTTTTTTTATTTAACAGCACTATAATATTATTACAATTTTTTTGTATTTACAATATATTTTATTTTGATAATAACAATACTTATTATTATGCATAATAATAATAATAATAATAATAATAATAAAATAAGTATTATTATTTTATAATCATATTTTTGCCCAAATTGTGTATATTTATATAATTTAATATTTTTCTTTTTCTTAAATACTCATATATTTTATTTTACCGTGCAATAGTATTATTACAATAGTAATATTTCTTAATTAGTTTAATATATTTATTTTCATAGTAATGATGATAATAAAAATATACCTATTAATAATATTAAAATAAGTAGGAATTTATAATCACATTTTTGCCCAATTTGTGTATAATTAGATATATAATCACAAAAATGTTGGCCTGATTCTGCAGCCCCAAAGCAAATGCATTTGAATTGATTGTAAACATGTAAACTAGTTTTATCAATTTTAAGCTAATTTTTTTTGCAGTGTCTTGACATACCAACTCTTAAGATTGTGTCTTGATCTAGTTATCAGTATTAAAAAATATAAGAGTCGTACCTTGTTTGTCCATATTTTTCAGTGTCAGAATGCAACCCATCACAGAGGTTTGAGAGAAGATGCTATTTGAGTTGTTCCTTTTGTGGTTCTGCTGAACTTTAAAGGGTGTTGTGTCACTGTCGTACTTACGGCTTCTTCCTGATTTCAACATCACACATCGGTCATCTTTGTCACATGATTTAAAAAAAGACTTGCTAGGCCACAGAGGCGTTCTTACTATGTTAAGAGAAACTCTTTAGACTACAAGATAGTCATCAAACACTCAAAACATTATTTTATGATGCTGTTCACTTTATTTAAGCAATTCATCTTGATTTAACACAATCACATCAGGTTTCTGGTTCAAATGTTAAAAACGTTACTCTTTGACATGTTTCAATCAAGTAAACCAATCCAACAAGCCGTTCACTTCCCATCATGCTTTGCAAAGGAGCTGAATTCGGAGAGTAAATGTTTAAATAAAGTGCTATTTGATACATTAATGTTTTGTTATGTTGGTATTTAAAAGTTGTTGTTATGTTAGTGTTTTTGGAGGTTACCATTGTGGTGAAGTGTAGAGCGTGAGCTTGGGCTGAGGACCTGCTAATAACAATTAAAGTTGTTTTAATAATAAAAAACAATTATTTTGGGCACACCATGGATGTAATAAAAACATCTTCTGGCGATTATTTGTATTGGTTTGTTTTTTTTATATTCATTTTAGAATAATTAAATGGAATATTTTGGACAAAATTAAGAATGTTACCCTGATTTAACTAAATGGCATTGAATTAACTTTACGTAAAAAACGTAAGTTTACTGAAATAAACAATTTTAATTAAATTCAACATAACCCAATTACGCGTAAAACCCACGTATCATTTTTTTGAGTGAAGGTTCATAATTTTTTTAAAGTCAGTTACATAAAAACGTAGATTGGTCTAATTTTATAACCCGGAAAGTAAGGCCGGTTAGCCCTTACCAGTTATGCGTGGGTTGATCTGAAATGAGCGGTTACCCGCGGTTACGAGTCATCCAAAAATATTTTAATGATATTCGGGTCACGGTCGGTCGGGTCGTCAATAAATTTACCTTTTGAATGTTGAGCGTTATTAAAGGGTTAGTTCACCAAAAATTTTAAATAAAGTCAGTAATTACTCACCCTCATGTTGTTCCAACCATGTAAGACCTTTGTTCATCTTCGGAACATAATTTAGTATATTTTTGATGAAATCTGAGAGCTGTCTCACTCCTCCATAGGCTTTCAGAGGGACTGAAACTTGATGGCCCAGAATAGTAAGTAAAAACGTAATTTAAGGAGTCCAAATGACTACAGTGGCTCTGTATTAAGTCTATCATGCGACGAAAATACTTTTTGAGCGGAAAAACAACAAAAATAACGACTTTATCCCACTATTATTGTTGTTCAATTTGAGCCTCTGACGAGAGTTCGCGGGAGTGCCACGACGCATGCGCGAGAACTGAGATTAGTAGTAGTAGAAGAAGAACGCCGTAATCTCAGGCTCAAATTGAACAACAATAATAGTGGGATAAAGTCGTTATTTTTGTTGTTTTTCCGCTCAAAAAGTATTTTCTGAGATTACGGCGTTCTTCTTCTACTACTACTTGACTGGCTGCTCACTCTTTCGGAGTAGGGCTAATCTCAGTTCTCGCGCATGCGTCGTGGCACTCCCGCGAACTCTCGTCAGAGGCTCAAATTGAACAACAATAATAGTGGGATAAAGTCGTTATTTTTGTTGTTTTTCCGCTCAAAAAGTATTTTCGTCGCATGATAGACTTAATACAGAGCCACTGTAGTCATTTGGACTCCTTAAATTACGTTTTTACTTACTATTCTGGGCCATCAAGTTTCAGTCCCTCTGAAAGCCTATGGAGGAGTGAGACAGCTCTCAGATTTCATCAAAAATATACTAAATTATGTTCCGGAGATGAACGAAGGTCTTACATGGTTGGAACAACATGAGGGTGAGTAATTACTGACTTTATTTTCAATTTTGGGTGAACAAACCCTTTAACTTTTGAATAAATGCTGACGCGGGACAAAATGCCCGATTTCCCAACACGTTGAACTGAGCAATGCCATTGGACCATTTTAATAGTCTACTTTTAAACGCATATAGCTCAGTAAAGTCAGTTTTATGTATTTTCTGAGAGGGGCAGGATTTTTGTTGGGAAAGTCGGGGGAGAGACGCACACTTCGATTAGACTGGATAAACATATGCAGCATCTTAATTGTTAAGAAAATGAAAGGAAATAAATGAATAAATCAAGCCTGTATCATAACACGAGGCTATATCATACAGCATTCAGAAAAAGATCAGTTTGCGTTCCTACACTGTCAGAAAAAAAGGTACGGTGCTGTCACTGGGGCGGTACCCTAAGGTACAAAACCGAAAAGGTACTAATACAGGGAGTGCAGAATTATTAGGCAAGTTGTATTTTTGAGGATTAATTTTACAACATTAATAATTAAACAACAACCATGTTGTCAATGAACACAAAAAACTCATTAATATCAAAGCTGAATATTTTTGGAAGTGGTTTTTAGTTTTAGCTATTTTAGGGGGATATCTGTGTGTGCAGGTGACTATTAATGTGCATAATTATTAGGCAACTTAACAAAAAACAAATTTATACCCATTTCAATTATTTATTTTTACCAGTGAAACCAATATAACATCTCAACATTCACAAATACACATTTCTGACATTCAAAAACCCAAACAAAAACAAATCAGTGACCAATATAGCCACCTTTCTTTGCAAGGACACTCAAAAGCCTGCCATCCATGGATTCTGTCAGTGTTTTGATCTGTTCACCATCAACATTGCGTGCAGCAGCAACCACAGCCTCCCAGACACTGTTCAGAGAGGTGTACTGTTTTCCCTCCTTGTAAATCGCACATTTGATGATGGACCACAGGTTCTCAATGGGGTTCAGATCAGGTGAACAAGCCATATCATTAGATTTTCTTCTTTTATACCCTTTCTTGCCAGCCACGCTGTGGAGTACTTGGACGGTTGTGTGGGAGCATTGTCCTGCATGAAAATCATGTTTTTCTTGAAGGATGCAGACTTCTTCCTGTACCACTGCTTGAAGAAGGTGTCTTCCAGAAACTGGCAGTAGGACTGGGAGTTGAGCTTGACTCCATCCTCAACCCGAAAAGGCCCCACAAGCTCATCTTTGATGATACCAGCCCAAACCAGTACTCCACCTCCACCTTGCTGGCGTCTGAGTCGGACTGGAGCTCTCTGCCCTTTACCAATCCAGCCACGGGCCCATCCATCTGGCCCATCAAGACTCACTCTCATTTCATCAGTCCATAAAACCTTAGAAAAATCAGTCTTGAGATATTTCTTGGCCCAGTCTTGACGTTTCAGCTTGTGTGTCTTGTTCAGTGGTGGTCGACTTTCTGCCTTTCTTACCTTGGCCATGTCTCTGAGTATTGCACACCTTGTGCTTTTGGGCACTCCAGTGATGTTGCAGCTCTGAAATATGGCCAAACTGGTGGCAAGTGGCATCTTGGCAGCTGCACGCTTGACTTTTCTCAGTTCACGGGCAGTTATTTTGCGCCTTGGTTTTTCCACACGCTTCTTGCGACCCTGTTGACTATTTTGAATGAAACGCTTGATTGTTCGATGATCACGCTTCAGAAGCTTGGCTATTTTAAGACTGCTGCATCCCTCTGCAATATATCTCACTATTTTTGACTTTTCTGAGCCTGTCAAGTCTTTCTTTTGACCCATTTTGCCAAAGGAAAGGAAGTTGCCTAATAATTATGCACACCTGATATAGGGTGTTGATGTCATTAGACCACACCCCTTCTCATTACAGAGATGCACATAACCTAATATGCTTAATTGGTAGTAGGCTTTCCAGCCTATACAGCTTGGAGTAAGACAACATGCATAACGAGGATGATGTGGTCAAAATACTCATTTGCCTAATAATTCTGCACTCCCTGTATGTACCTTTAAGGTACTAATATGTACCTTTAAGGTACTAATATGCACTCTTAAAGTACTGATATGTACCTTTTAAGGTACTAATATGTACCATTTAGGGGTGAGTAAGGTACAAAGATGTACCTTTTCACTTTTGTACCTTAGGGTACCGCCCCAGTGACCGCACTGTACCTTTTTTTCTGACAGTGTAAGGGCTTTCACACTTTTCCAAAAGTGGGCCTTCTCTCAGTTGACCTGCTGATGAATTCTTCAAGCCGGGTCGAAAAATAAACATGGCGTTCATCAATAATATGCATCTAGAGCTGATATGGAAAATGATGGGCCGCCTCAAGAACGGCCTGCTCTCGCCGCTGCTCCTCTGAGCGCACCACGTCAGGGCCTGAAACATTTCCTCAATGGCCCAATGACGCTACGATGAGCATTTACTACTTTTAAAAAATGCGGGTCGGGTACAATATTTTCATCTTTTTTTTTGCGGTCCGAGTTGCGGGCGGGTTAGTTGAAAACGTTGATCGGGTGCGGGTTGTTTATACAATGACCCGCGCATCACTGGCCCTTACTAACTGCTAGTTGGTCATACTAGTTCTTAAAGGTCCCGTTCTTCGTGATCCCATTGTTCAAACTTTAGTTAGTGTGTAATGTTGCTGTTAGAGCATAAATAATACCTGTAAAATTATAAAGCTCAAAGTTCAATGCCAAGCGAGATATTTTATTTAACAGAAGTTCCCTTTCAAAGCCTACAGCGAACGGCCGGCTTGGACTACATCCTGGTACTTCCTTCTTTAACTACGTCAGTAGAACAGTTTGTTGACTAACCTCCGGCCACAAGAATACACGAAAAAGGGGGCGTGGTCTTGTTGCTGTCGCACGTGGAGAAGAGGAAGTGTCGCGTGGAGAAAATGAAGCGTTGCGTTTGAGTGTGTTTGTCGCCATGTCGTCGAGACGCTGTTATTTTCATCCCGGAGTCAAATCACCTTTGTTTGGCTTTCCCAGGGATGCTGTAGAGATCATTGAGCGCATACATCTCCCGTTAAGAGGCATGACCTTTCCGTGCAAGTTACGTTCGCTAAGCTGCTGTCGAATCACAACACGGGAACCGCTGGCACAATCAGAACTCGTTACGTATTTCTGAAGGCGGGACTTCATAGCACAAGGAACTCATCAGCTGTTTTTAGGACAGTGAAAACAGCGGTATACAGATTGTGTGAAAAATACTGTGTTTTTTTACACGCGAAACATGAACACATGTTATATTGCACACTGTAAACACAATCAAAGCTTCAAAAAAACACAAAGAACGGGACCTTTAATACACAGTCTAAACATAATGTCTATGTTTATGGATCTGGCCCCTGGTTCTCTTGTTCATCTACAAGTAAAAAGGAAGTGAAATGTCAGTCTATGCAAATCAAAACATGCTGGCTACTGACGTAATGGATGTTGTTTTACAGGTGGTAAAGAGAATAAGATGCCTATCCTGATCTCAAAGATCTTCAAAGGGCTGGCAGCGGACCAGACGGAGGCTCTTTACGTGGGCGATGCCATTTTGTCCGTGAACGGGTGCGACCTCAGAGAGGCCACTCACGATGAGGCTGTGCAGGCCCTGAAGAAAACAGGCAAAGAGGTCATTCTGGAAGGTAAGACAGAGCGGATTGTTTGGCTTGAAGGAATAGGGAAATGTATGTCATTATGTGTAGGGCTGTATGACTAATCAAAAAATTATTGAAACCGAAATTCAGAACCTCTAACCGACGTATTTTTCCCATGACGGTTATTTCGGTTTTAGTCACATGACTCCGCCCCGTCAGTCACATCAAGTGCCGTTTGCAGGCACACTGAGAGATGCAGGAGCAGTTATCTGTGTTTATAGATGCCCAGAATCACTATAGTAACTGCATGTTTTACACAGTTTATACAGGTAATTGCGCACACCGTCTGTGTGTGTGTGTGTGTGTGTGTGTGTGTGTGTGTGTGTGTGTGTGTGTGTGTGTGTGTGTGGCAGCGCCGTGTAGGCTATAAGAACGGCAATTAGGGGAGAGCAGGACACAACCTCACGCTTTTAGACTTTCTCAGTTTGTGTAAATCCACTTGGGGTTCAGAGTATTTATTGTTTCCCACATTAATTGCACACATGTCTAGTACAATTATGTGGTTTTGTTTCATTAATACAGTGTTTACTTTTTTCTTGATTTACCCCGAAAGAATGGAAGTGAAATGTGACAACATGCCCCATAGGTGGGGCACAATGTAACATGACCAAATGACAGCTTAAAATGTTGATATAATCAAAAAACATACAAGGCAAACAAAACACAATTATTAACTTTTTAAAATAAAATAATGGCATTTTTTAATCATTAAAAATATACTAATTTTTGAGTTTGACTACAAACACATGGCTAAATACAGCTAAACAGCAGAGTTCAAAACATAATAATAATTCATCATTTCTGAACATGAACTCTCAGTCATTATTCACCCTTTTCTCATGGTTTCTCAAAAGAATTCCTAAAAGTATAGAATATAATGGCATATTTCTAATAGGGGCTCATTGTAACCCCATCTGCTCCACTGGGATGTAAACCGCGGCTCGTGTCTTCTGCTGTTAGATCCGCATTAAAGAACATCTCAACTGTTCAATAACAGATAGAAGATTACAATAATATCAGATTTGTCTTATTTGAAATAAACACAAAAATAGAGATGAAAACTAAATAAGTAAGAAATGTACTTTTGCTTTGGTTAAATACATGTTCATGTGCAGTGTTGGGCACGTTACTATAAAAAAGTAACTAGTTATAGTTACTAGTTACTTCTTACAAATAGGAACTGAGTTAGTAACTGAGTTACATCATTATAAAAGTAACTAATTACCAGGTTTTTATTTTTGGTCAAATCGTTACAGCCCTGTTATCTAGTCATCCTCATGTTTTTGCTGAAGCTCGAATGTGAGAATGAACCTCAAGCTCAAACCATAGACTGTAAAAAAATATGGACGTATTGTCCGTGACGTCACCCGTAGGTTTCTGAAGAGCGTTTTTGAAGCCTAAAGTCGGCCGTTACCATCTCGGCAACACTCACGCATCACTCCCGGATAACAGAAAATGGGCAAAGAGGCGGGACGTGGGCGGAGCTGAGGTGATGACTAACAGACAGCAGACAAACGGCCATCCACCTGTCACTCAAAGTGGCCACGCCCTTAATTATGCAGAACTTTAAGGCTTTATATAATGTAAACGAATGAGTTATAAAGTAATTCACCCCCTCACAGTCGTCATGAAGGGCAAAATTAGCCGTATAGACCAAAACCACAATTTGTCCCAGACTGTAAACATGTGTTCTTCTGCTGTAAAGTTGGGCATTTTAACAAGAGCTCAATGAGATTCTGCTCCTTCTGGAGTCTGTCTCTAGTGGCCAGTCCATGAACTGCAGTTTAAAGGGGTGGTAAAACACATTCTTTCGAAGGCTTGATTGTGTTTGTGGGGTGCACTGTAACATGTGTTCATGCTTCGTTTAAAAAAAAAAAAAACTTTATTTTTCATATATTTTACCTTTATTCTACACTGTTCTGTCCCTCCTTGTAAAAACGGTCTAATGGTGTGTTCACACCGGACGCGATTCGCGCGAGTGATTTACATGTTAAGTCAATGCAGAGACGCGAAATGGCATTCTGCGGCGCGATTCGTGCGAATGAGGCGAATTGAGCGTTTTGAACGTATGATAGATCATCCTATCACTACAGGAACAGGAATAAAAGGAATAAAGGAATAAAAAGGATCTTGCTTGGAAGAAAGTGAGTTATTGTGAGCCATTGTGAGCCAAGTGAGCCATTTCACAACGAGACAGGAGCAGAAAAAAAGAGCCAGAGCCAGCGGCAAATGTGAGAAGGACTAGCCGAGGAAAGGCGGGTCTCCCCGGGTAAACGAGCGCGGAATGTCACTGATCCCCTGGATCTCACAACTCCGAAAACGCCAGATAAAATGCTCAAATAGGCACTCTTTTTATAAAATAACCACAGATTTGAGCTTTAAACAACTATATTATCGCCTGAAAAAGTCTTTAAACTACGTTTTGTCACACATTAATAGTAGTATTTTTTACAAAAAAGACGAGCTGGCTCATGTAGGGCAGAAGCCCCTCACTTGACGCGAATTCGCGTCTGTTGTGTAGTTGTCACACGCGAATTTCACGCGCGAATGAAGCGAGTAAACTCAAAATGTTCAAGCGTCCACCTTCGCGCGATAAGCGCGAATTATTCGCGCGAATCGCGTCCGGTGTGAACGCACCATAATGGTTTCCGGGTTGTATGAAGCCAGTCCCTCAAAAATACGCAATGGGCTCAGATTGGTTAGCTGGCCCAGTGTGTTGTGATTCGCTAACCGCCTAGTGCACGTTTGTCGGAAACGTCACGCCCCTTACCAGAGCTGGCCCAAGGCATAAGCGAACTAAACGGCTGCTTAGGGCCCCCTACTCTCCGGCAAAGTTATTTTATGATGATTGAAATCGCGAAATGGCCGTAAAAAATTATTGCAATAAATTGCAAAAAGTTTTCTAATATAAGCACGGATTGATTCTGACAGCACTGCACGAGCTCGCGCGCCATCGCCTGGACACTATAGGTTCAAAGTCCAAAGTGTGGAAAAATCGGCGCTAAAACGTAACGTTACTCGTCAGTTGCCCGGCAACCTTTTCATGAATGGATGGATTTGAGAATGCGCTATATGGTTTAGTGTGAATATATTGTCTGACGTGCTGCATGTTTTGGACAGAGTAGACAGCAGAGCTTCCAGTTTCTCCCTTGAAATTATAAGTCGTGGAGCCGACATATTGGAAGTTTTTATTTAGAAAATAAAATGGTTCTTTCTACACAGTCGACTGGAATACAAAAAATTAAATTGTATTTCCGCCAAAATAAAAGCTCTGTTTAATGTTTGAAAGAAATCAACATTTCTTGTTTTTAAAAGAAGTCTCTTCTTCTCACCAAGGCTGCATTTATTTGATTAAAAATACAGTAAAAACAGAAATATTGTGAAATATTATAATGTATAACAGCTGTTCTCTATGTGAATATATAGTAAAGTGTCATTTATTCCTGTGATCAAAGCTGAATTTATCATCATTACTCCAGTCTTCAGTGTCACATGACCCTTCACAAATCATTCTCATATGAGGATTTGATGCTCAAGACACATTTATGATTATCATGTTTTTAGGATTTTTTTGGAAAGTTTTCTATTTCAGAGAAATGCTGTTCTTTTGAACCCTCTATTCATCAAAGAATCCCGGGAAAAGTGAGCATATGCAGCATAAGAGACTACTTAGAAAAAGTACATATCCCAGTGTGAACTGTAGTCCTGTAAGACTTTGAATATTAACGCCTGATCACTCTTGTGGGTTTGCTACTGTTACAATTAAAAACTGTATAAAGGTAAAAACATGACAGGCAGACATGATCTGCTACAACTAATACAATTTATACTGGGTGTGCGAATTATCAAGAATTGACAATAGTCAATCGTATTGGTGGCACAGAGGGGCCCTCAAATAAAATTCTGCTTAGGGCCCCATAAGGGCTTGGGCCGGCCCTGCCCCTTCCCTTTACCGGTAGACTGTGCTTTGGTCAGTATTAGAAACAATGGCGTCAATAAAACCATACCAATTTGAGCCCGAATCAGACCCAGACAATTTTAGTGAAGATGATCGTGCAGAACCTGACTGCGGATCTATAGTGATCGCTACTGAATTGCACTGTTACTTTTGTATTTTTAGAACGATTATAGCCAAATATCTGTCGCAAGAACTATTAACCCAAAACGAACACTAAACATTGGCTTTACTATAGTAGTCAAATCAAACACAGAACCATGTTTAGCATGCCTGTAGATAAACAATACATAAAAGCTCTCATCAAAGAATAATTCACACTAATGCCAAGTTCGCTGTTGAGATTTAAAAAAAAGTTTGTAACGTTAGGTGTTTGTCGGATAACGTTAAGTATGAAGCATTTAACAAACTGGTTTGCAGAGCCAAACAGCGTTGTCATGTTTACTTCGTTGCTACAACGTACAATTAACAATACGAACTATTACAGGAAAACACATCAACGAAAAATAAATCATACTTACAGGTTGTGGCCGGTAAAGACGCGTGCCCGTTGTGCATTCACACTGTTTGTCTCGTGCAGCTGAACCGCGGCTCGTGTGTTGCAAATACAGACGAATATTGTCCATTATGTCACATTTTCCGGTCTTCTCCTCCGACCCCTGTCTGTCTCGTGCTTTGATTTATGATGGGCAGCATATATCTGCTGCAAATGCGTCCTGTTCCCCTCTGTCTCATACACACATGCATATAACATGTTGTATGTTAAACGCAACGCAGCGCACCCCCGTCCCTAGGAAGGCTGAACAAAGTGGACCTGCAATCCGGATGAAAATAACAGCATTTCGTCGGCATTGGCAACAACACTCCAGCCTACTAACTATTCCACAACAACTATTCCCCGCGGCGATACAAAATGGCCACGCCCCCCCTTATTTCATATTCTCGGAGGAGGGGTTTATGTAAATATTGGGGCTGGTGATGTCAGAGACCCTGGAGGAATGTCTGTACATGAGGCTGTAGTCCTTAGAAATTGATTTCTATAAAAGCAAATATCTCCCTTTGCTTTAAACTTTGAACGCTGTAACTTTGCAGATGTTGTTTATGCTCAAACAGCGACACTACACACTAGCTAAAGTTAGAAAAGTGAAATCGTGGTTTACCACTCCTTTAAGTCACTTCTGTGTCGGCTTCAAGAGAAACTGCGGGAGGAGCCGGTTGGCTCAAACGTGCTGCTTAACACGAGAATGAACCTCATTGGTTCTTGAGAAGCTCAAATGTGCTGCGTCACTTGTAATATAGAGTCGTATTAATCACTCATATCATCACTTATGGTACTTTTTGTCATTTTGGAGATTGGACAGACCCACTTCATATTCACATTCAATGTACTTTTCAGACCATGGCATATTAAAAAATAATTGTTGTCTTCCTAAGAAGTAATTTGACAGTGAGAGCGAACTCTTAGATGTAAGTATTCAAACTGCATAAGCCTTTTTATAAGACATTATGGCTTGCAACTTTCCTTTTTTAGTTTGCATGCTGTTTCCATTTTCTCTTCTTGCAGAGGTCAGCAACCTTTCTGACACGAGGAGTTCAAATGGGAAACCATGAGACCTCAGTAATTGCACACAAGTGTTTGGAACTAAAATTGAGTACAAGCATATCAGTGAATGATAATTACATTAATGCACATTTTTAAAAGGCTTGATGGAGACCATAATGGAAGATGGGCTATATAGTTTTTATGAGCCTGCATGTGTGTGTGTGTGTGTGTGTGTGTGTGAGAGAGATACCCATAATGCCATATCAGCATTTTATCCCCTTTAAGAAGGCTCTTAAGAGCCAGTGATGCAAGAGTGAATAGTGTTTGCACGTAATGCTGCTCTCAGGTCCTGTGGGAACGTCCAACTTACGAGTTCAGAATTCGTAATTATGATGAGATGGGCGTTCAGTGAGTCAAATGGATGTTTTGACAATTTCAGAATCAGCTTTAATGCCAAGTATGTTTACACACACAAGGAATTTGTCTTGGAGACTTGAGACTTGAGTGCAGAAAAAGGCAGTAAAAAGGAATATATAACAATAACAAATTAAATACGATGCTATGCGATGCTGTAATAAAAATATAGCGTCTGCCCTCAAACACTGTAGTTGTAGATGAGATGGCTGTTTCGTGCTGTAAGCAGTCGACCAATCACAACAGACTGGGTCATCTGACCAATCAGAGCAGAGCAGGCTCTCGTAAAGGAGGAGTTTAGAGAGATTGAATCCTTGATCTAACTTTTTCAGACACTGTGAGGAAAAAGGGGATGTGCGATGTTATGAGTAACTTAAAGGTGCAGTGTGTAATATTTAGAAGGAACAGAAATGCATATAAAATATATATATAAAAACTACACACACGGCATTTTGCGCCGCCAAGTTTCTACAGTAGCCCTAAACGGACAAACTTCTCTACAGAGCGCTAGCTACTCTCTGCTGTCTCAGACGACATCTTTGTCCTGTGTCGGCCACCGTAGCTTCTCTATGTGCTTCGAAAGGAAGGGGCGAGCAGTGTGTGATTGCAATTCACAACATCACCACTAGATGTCACCTTTAGTGCATGGTCTGAAGCTCACGACGCAGGTGCACTTAAAGGGATAGTTCACCCAAAAATGAAAATTAGCCCATGATTTACTCCCCCCAAGTCATCCGAGGTGTGTATGACATTCTTCTTTCAGACGAATAAAATCGGAGTTATATTACAAAAGTCCAGGCTAATCCAAGCGTTATTATAGCAGTAATAGTTGTTCTGTTTTTGAAGTCCATAAAAATGCATCTGTCCGTCATATAACTGCTAACGCATTTTCATTTCTTCTTCGCTGCTCTAAACAGTGGTTGCTTGTGGCAACACAGCACAACTTCCTGTGTTTGCAATGCATTCTGAGTATAGAAGAAGAACCGCACAGCGGTTAGGCAAAGCTCGCGGTCATAACTAGGTCTTGTTTAAGAAAATGGTATCGGATCGGTACATGGGTTCAAGTACTCGCCGATTCAGCGGTTTGGAGTGTTATGAATCAGTGAGTCGATTCAGCGGTTTGAAGCGTTATGAATCAGTGAGTCGATTCAGCGGTTTGAAGCGTTATGAATCAGTGAGTTGATTCAGCGGTTTGGAGCGTTATGAATCAGTGAGTCGATTCAGTGGTTTGGAGCGTTATGAATCAGTGAGTCGATTCAGCGGTTTGGAGCGTTATGAATCAGTGAGTCAATTCAGCGGTTTGGAGCGTTATGAATCAGTGAGTCGATTCAGCGGTTTGGAGCGTTATGAATCAGTGAGTCGATTCAGCGGTTTGGAGCGTTATGAATCAATGAGTCGATTCAGCAGTTTGAAGCGTTATGAATCAGTGAGTCGATTCAGCGGTTTGAAGCGTTATGAATCAATTAGTTGATTCAGCGGTTTGGAGCGTTATGAATCAATGAGTTGATTCAGCGGTTTGGAGCGTTATGAATCAATGAGTCGATTCAGCGGTTTGGATCACCAAAGTCACGTATTTCAGCAGTTTGACACGCGATCCGAATCATGAATCGACTCACTGATTCATAGCTTCATGATGCTGTGTTTTGAAATCGGTCATCACTATATAAGTCGTAATTAATTTTTTTTTTGCGCACAATAACTATTCTGGTCACTTCATAAAGTTATTGTAGAGCCGCTGTAGTGAGATGGACTTTGTAAGTTCCCGCAATTTCATCGCATAAAATTGCATAAATATCCTGCATTTTTCATCGCATTTTTTAAGAAAACGTGCCGCATAATCAAGGATTTTTCGCACGCAACAATCACAAAAAAAGCCGCATTTTTTCTGGAAGGACTGGCTGTAATGTTACCAATGCCTCAGTGGCAATGTAAAGCCTTTTTACCAGTCCAAAAGCCACGTGAATTTTGAGAGACAGTGAGTTAGAGACAAACGGGCAGTTTGAGAGAGTCAGAACAAGAACGTTTGAAAGCATGAAAATTCCTGTCATCCACTGCAGATTTTCCCACCATGCTTGGGCGCGAAAGGCCTCATTTTTCAGGGGCTCAACTCTCTCTCTCACACACACACACACACACACGAACAGCTCAGAATCTTGCAGTCGTTCTATCTCAGGGATTTAGTGAGTTTTCTATGATCCTGTAATTGAGTGTGTTTGGTTCTGCATCTTTCTCCTCTGCCGCTCACACATCTGCTTCACCACTGAGGCATTCAGTCCTGTTTCATTCATTTCATAGTGGATAATACTGTGGATGTTGCAGCATCTCTTCTCTGATGAAGTGGGCGGGGCAACCTGTCACTCACATGAGATCAGCCAATAGCTAACCCCAACCATCCAATCAATTCCCGACAGACAAAATCAAGCCCCGCCCCTACATTTGTTCTTGTTTGAGAAGCGTTTCACTCGGATATACGGCACAATAGAGAAGTAAAGACGAGCGCGACTTCCGCTTCATGCCGAGTTTAACTTAAGCTGGGGTCTGATCGCGCTTTACCCGCCCTGTGTTGCTTTTCTCTGGCCAATTTTATCTTGACTCCGCTGAGCCTCACACATTTCTGTCTCTCTCTCTGTCGTTCTTGTTGAGAGTGGGTGGATTTTCTCCTGTGACATTTGAATCAAATTATACACAAAGGTTTGTGACCTTCAGCTGCTCCAAATTCACTGACTATAAAATCTATCTTTCATGGGAGAATATGTGTTTGTGTGTTTCTCTGTGTGTGTGTTTGTGAGTTTGAGTTCTTGTCTAGCTGACGAGGATCCTTTCTGTGCAAAATCTTCATTTGCAGCCTGATTTAATGTCAAAAGGAAACAGATTCCTTCTGATTCCACATGTTAACAGCGTGTCCAAAGCAGACGTGACACAACATGTTTCCAGGAGTCTGTTCCTCACTGAAAGTTAAAATGCTGCATGACACGACAAAATCACAGCCAATAAGAAATTGTCATATCTAATATACTGTCATTTTCACTGTATCAATTGTTTTATGTCAAACGTGTTTCTGGGTGACACTGTCCTTGTACGTGGACATTATATTCTAGTGAATTTCTCTGACACCATACATGTCACAGTTTTAGGTCTTATTCAAGGCTTATCAGAGATACCATTTTTTTGGAGGTTTCACCAGGACAACAACTTCTCTGTCTTTAAAAATGATCAAACTTATGGAAATATTATACTATATTGTAATATTTTGTAATTATTTTTTTTTAAAATCTGACTGTAAATTGTTTGTTATAAATCAACATCTCAGGAAAATGTTATGGGGTTTCAAATCCAAATCTGACTTTCTGTAACAGAACAGGGCATTGATTTCATAAATGTCCACTGTAATGGAGACTTAAATCATGTTTATCAGGCATTCTGGAGACACAACAAGTGAATAGGGAAAGAAATTACATATCAATATTCCTATGAAATATTAGATGATGTTATAACTCCCATTATTACACTTCTTTTGTCATTACATGTTGCTCCAAGAACACATTAATATGCAAATTAGAGACAGTGTATAGATACATTTAGGGCTGTGCGATATTGAAGGATAACGGTAACACTTTATAATAACTACACGCTGTGAAGCATTAGTTAAGCATTACAGGGAGTGCAGAATTATTAGGCAAGTTGTATTTTTGAGGATTAATTTTACAACATTAATAATTAAACAACAACCATGTTGTCAATGAACACAAAAAACTCATTAATATCAAAGCTGAATATTTTTGGAAGTGGTTTTTAGTTTTAGCTATTTTAGGGGGATATCTGTGTGTGCAGGTGACTATTACTGTGCATAATTATTAGGCAACTTAACAAAAAACAAATTTATACCCATTTCAATTATTTATTTTTACCAGTGAAACCAATATAACATCTCAACATTCACAAATATACATTTCTGACATTCAAAAACCAAACAAAAACAAATCAGTGACCAATATAGCCACCTTTCTTTGCAAGGACACTCAAAAGCCTGCCATCCATGAATTCTGTCAGTGTTTTGATCTGTTCACCATCAACATTGCGTGCAGCAGCAACCACAGCCTCCCAGACACTGTTCAGAGAGGTGTACTGTTTTCCCTCCTTGTAAATCGCACATTTGATGATGGACCACAGGTTCTCAATGGGGTTCAGATCAGGTGAACAAGGAGGCCATATCATTAGATTTTCTTCTTTTATACCCTTTCTTGCCAGCCACGCTGTGGAGTACTTGGACGCGTGTGATGGAGCATTGTCCTGCATGAAAATCATGTTTTTCTTGAAGGATGCAGACTTCTTCCTGTACCACTGCTTGAAGAAGGTGTCTTCCAGAAACTGGCAGTAGGACTGGGAGTTGAGCTTGACTCCATCCTCAACCCGAAAAGGCCCCACAAGCTCATCTTTGATGATACCAGCCCAAACCAGTACTCCACCTCCACCTTGCTGGCGTCTGAGTCGGACTGGAGCTCTCTGCCCTTTACCAATCCAGCCACGGGCCCATCCATCTGGCCCATCAAGACTCACTCTCATTTCATCAGTCCATAAAACCTTAGAAAAATCAGTCTTGAGATATTTCTTGGCCCAGTCTTGACGTTTCAGCTTGTGTGTCTTGTTCAGTGGTGGTCGACTTTCTGCCTTTCTTACCTTGGCCATGTCTCTGAGTATTGCACACCTTGTGCTTTTGGGCACTCCAGTGATGTTGCAGCTCTGAAATATGGCCAAACTGGTGGCAAGTGGCATCTTGGCAGCTGCACGCTTGACTTTTCTCAGTTCACGGGCAGTTATTTTGCACCTTGGTTTTTCCACACGCTTCTTGCGACCCTGTTGACTATTTTGAATGAAACGCTTGATTGTTCGATGATCACGCTTCAGAAGCTTGGCTATTTTAAGACTGCTGCATCCCTCTGCAATATATCTCACTATTTTTGACTTTTCTGAGCCTGTCAAGTCTTTCTTTTGACCCATTTTGCCAAAGGAAAGGAAGTTGCCTAACAATTATGCACACCTGATATAGGGTGTTGATGTCATTAGACCACACCCCTTCTCATTACAGAGATGCACATCACCTAATATGCTTAATTGGTAGTAGGCTTTCCAGCCTATACAGCTTGGAGTAAGACAACATGCATAACGAGGATGATGTGGTCAAAATACTCATTTGCCTAATAATTCTGCACTCCCTGTAGTAAATAGTTAATTCATCATTTATAAAGCATTAATAGACATTAATAGGCAGTTTATAAATGCAGCTATAAATGCTTTATTCTTGATTTATAAGCATATCTATAATGTGTTTAATAATTGTATTTTCATACTTTATAAATGATCAATTCATAATTTCTAAATTAAGTATTACATTATTTACGAACCAGTTATTTAGGAGTTGTCAGTGGTTCATCAGATCATTTAGAAAGTGTAAGTAAAGGATTAATAAACTATCTAAATGTACATTTATACATCTTATTATTTAGACATATAGTAATAGTTACTCTTTGTGTTAATAAATGCGTTATTAACATGTATTTCCACTGTAATTCATGAGTAATTCCGGTAGTTATAAAACATTTAGTAGTTGTCAGTTAACTATATCTGTGATCTCATCTAAAGTGGGGACGATTTATGCCTCGTAAAGCTTATAAAGTATGAAAATACAATTATTAAACACATTATAGATATGCTTATAAATCAAGAATAAAGCATTTATAGCTGTATTTATAAACTGCCTATTAATGTCTATTAATGCTTTATAAATGATGAATTAACTATTTACTAATGCTTAACTAATGCTTCATAGCGTGTAGTTATTATAAAGTGTTACCGAAAAAGGCAAAATGCGATATCCTTGTTAAATAATGCGATATTCGATATGCGATACGATATTGCTTTAAGTGTGTAAAATCTATTTAAATTATATTTAAAAAATATTCTTGAATGGGAGGTTTGGTCACTCAGTTGGTCACACCCTTGTTTTTATATTAATCATAATGACCTTGCATGTTGATGAATCGTTCTCTTGATTTATATATGCTGGATTTGCATTGAGGTAAAGATTGACGTGACTAAAAGCTTGATATTTGCAAAATATTTGAATCTGAACATTGCTTCCAACAAGCATACATTTAAAAGAATACATTGCTAAATTACGATCACACATAACATATATAACAAAAGTATTATTGCCATGGTTATTATTTTATCAAAGTAATATTTCCATGACGATGGTCATGCCCTTCATGTGACACCGCAGCCACAATAACGCTGGATGGCAGATGCATTAAGATTTGAAATAAAGACTTTTATTCAGCAAAGACGCATTAAATTGATCATAAGTGACAGTTTATAATGCTTGCTTTTGAACTTTCTATTCATCAAAGAAAAATAAAATATATCAGTTTTCACAGAAATTTGAAACTGTTTTCAACACTGATCATAAATAATCATAAATGTGTCTTGAGCATCAGATCCTCATATGAGAATGATTAGTGAAGGATCATGTGACACTGAAGACTGGATTAATGATGATAAATTCAGCTTTGATCACAGGAATAAATGACACTTTACTATATATTCACATAGAGAACAGCTGATTTACATTGGAATAATATTTCACATTTTTACTGTTTTTTACTGCATTTTGATTAAGTGAATGCAGCCTTGGTGAACATAAAATACTTTCAGAATTAATTAAATAAAGGCGTGCTATAATGCCCCTTTTTACGATATGTAAAATAAGTCTGTGATGAGTGTGTATATGAAGTTTTAGCTCAAATTACCCCCAGATAATTTTTATAGCATGTTAAAATTGTCACTTTTTGAGGTTGAGCAAAAACGTGCTGTTTTTGTGTGTGTCCCTTTAAATGCAAATGAGCTGCTGCTCCCCGCCCCCCTTTCAGGAAGAGGGCGGAGCTTCAAGAGCTCGTGTTAGCAGCTCCGATTACACAGACACGCAAGAGCGACTCAAGAAGAAGAGACAACATGTAGAATGAGACAGGACGTTTCTGAAGGGATAGTTGATGAATTTATGCAAATCTTCAAGTCATCGATTAGCATATTCTGTCATGATAATCTATAAAGCGCTGGTGTGTGAACTGTTGAGCCAGAGAATATCTGAAGAGAGAACAGGGATAGTTTAGTTCAATTACGGTTATAACTTGTGTTGTCATAACGTGCTATTGCATTTGTGTTTGTACTGTATTAATAAATGTGAAAGACGGACTCCCAAATGTGCTCGACAACAACTCTTCATCTTCTCGGGGGCGGGGTTTATGTAAATGTTAGGGATTGTGATGTCACTAACTCGTTGTAGTCCCTTCCAGCCGTTTGTTGTAGTCCTTAAGAGATTTCTGTAAAAGAAAATATCTCCCTTTGCTTTGAACGCTGAGCGTCGTAACTTTGCAGATGTTGTTTATGCTCAAACAGCGACACTACACACTCACTAAAGTTATTATAGAATGTGATACAGAACACATTATGCAATGATAAACTCTCATACATTATGGCATATTGTTACATTACATTATATGATTAAGTGGAACATAAGCACATTGCCTTGTGAGATACATATGCTCTGATCATGCACGACACATTTTGGCCACATGTAGATCATCCAGGAATTCTATGCATGCATAACAAACACAAACTGTGTACAGTATACTGCAAGAATAGCACGAGTAGTTTGCTATAACATATCAAATGCTGAGATACCCCACCCCTGCTGCTCTCCAGAGACGCAACCCGAATGCATGGCTTCATTCCAGGTCAGGTCTTCATTCTTGTGGCCAAATTGAACATTTGCACTTAACTAAATTAAAATCATAAGCGCTTCCAGCTGTTTTTATGGCTTCCAGTCAGGATGAGAAGTCGTGCCGTATTTCTGGGATGATGAAAGTGTGATATTCACTCTAGAAAATGTTTCTCTCTGTTGGATAATTCAGTGAGACGTTAATGAAAAGAAAAGCCTGTATTAGCTACTGAGAGATCTGAGCATTTGCTGCTTATATTAGACATGTTTAAATATGGAAGCACACACACTTACGTTCAGTCTCTTGATTTTGAAATGCAATGACATTGAGATATTTTTAATCTTGACTAAGGAACAGTTCGGGTAAAGTTCTCTTTAAGTTATGAAAAACCTTCTTCCAGTAACATTTGTAGAATAATGTTCTCGCAGCGATAGCACAAAAACATTATTTATACATAAATAATGCTTTTCTGAAGCGTTGCTAATTGGATGTTCATCTAACGTTTTTTAAATGTTACAACTTGTTTCGGAACGTTCAGAGAACATTCAAAAGTAACATTCCCATAATGTTTGAAGAATGATACAATGTTTTTGTAATTCTTGTTAACATCATATTAAAACATGTTAGCAAACATGCAAAATTATGTTAGCAATGTGTTAAAAAACGCTAGCAAATGTTAAACATGTTAGCAAAATGCTAATTCATGCTAACAAATGTTAAAACATGCCAGCAAACATGTTAATTAATGTTAAAACATGTTAACAACATGTTAATTAATACTAAAATGTTAAAATATGTTAACAACATGTTAACAACATGCTAATTTATACTAACAACATGTTAAAATATGTTAACAACTCGATAATTAATGTTAAAATCTTAAAATATGCTAGAAACATGTTAATTCTTGTTAACAACATATTAAAACATGTTAGCAAACATGCAAAATCATGCTAGAAAATGTGTTAAAACATGCTAGAAAATGTTAAACGTGTTTGTAAAATGTTAATTTATGATAACAAAATGTTAAAACATGCTATCAAAATGCGAATTAATGTTAAAATATGTTAACATGTTAATTAATATTAACAACATGTTAACAACTTGGTCATTAATGGTAACAAAATGTTAAAATATGCTAGCAACATGTTAAATCATGTTAGCACCATGTTAATTATTTTAACAACATATTAAAACATGTTAGCAAACATGCAAAATTATGTTAGCAATGTGTTAAAAAATGCTAGCAAATGTTAAACATGTTAAAAAAATGCTAATTCATGCTAACAAATGTGAAAACATGCTAGCAAACATGTTTATTAATGTTAAAACATGTTAACAACATGTTAATTAATACTAAAATGTTAAAATATGTTAACAACATGTTAACAACATGCTAATTTATACTAACAACTTGTTAAAATATGTTAACAACTCGGTAATTAATGCTAACAAAATCTTAAAATATGCTAGAAACATGTTAATTCTTGTTAACAACATATTAAAACATGTTAGCAAACATGCAAAATCATGCTAGAAAATGTGTTAAAACATGCTAGAAAATGTTAAACCTGTTTGCAAAATGTTAATTTATGATAACAAAATGTTAAAACATGCTATCAAAATGCTAATTAATGTTAAAATATGTTAACAAAATGTCAATTAATATTAACAACATGTTAACAACTTGGTAATTAATGGTAACAAAATGTTAAAATATGCTAGCAACATGTTAAATCATGTTAGCACCATGTTAATTATTTTAACAACATATTAAAACATGCTAGCAAACATGCAAAATTATGTTAGCAATGTGTTAAAACATGCTAGCAAATGTTAAACATGTTAACAAAATTCTAATTAATTTTAAAAAATGTTAAAAGATGCTAGCAAACATGTTTATTAATGTTAAAACATGTTAACAACATGTTAATACTAAAATGTTAAAATATGTTAACAACATGCTAATTTATACTAACAACATGTTAAAACATGTTAACAACTCGGAAATTAATGTTAACAAAATCTTAAAATATGCTAGAAACATGTTAATTCTTGTTTACAACGTATTAAAACATGTTAGTAAACATGCAAAGTCATGCTAGCAATGTGTTAAAACATGCTAGAAAATGTTAAACGAAATGCTACCTAATGTTATAATACGTTAACAGCATGTTAAATCATGTTAGCAAACATGCAAATTAATGCTAATAACATGTTAAATCATGCTATATCATGCTAGCAATGATAGAAACACGTGTGTGTGCTCCCTTGCTGTCCCAAACTTAAAGCTTGTCAAAGTCAGACAAGGGTTTTTCAAGATAACAGTGCATCATAATGTGCATTACAAGGCATAATTAATGCATTATGTACAGTATAAAGGCTTTGAGTAAAGCGTTAGCCATATTTTTGTCAGCTGAGAAGTGCCCACATACTTTTTGGGCCTGCATCAGTTTGGCCCTGTGGTTTTGTGTGTGTTTCCAGGAACATTTTTGTGTAGGCAATGAGTGACATTCCGGGCACAGCGTGCTTCTGGAGTCACGGCTTAGCCAATCGGATGGATTCCGGACGCTCCCACGGCAACCAGAGGGCCGGGGCTGGGCTGTCGGGATCTGTTGTGTTTGCCGTGGCTCCAGGTTCTTGTGTTTCTCCAGTCGGGCAGCAAAAACAACCACATGCTTCCATGTCGCCCGAGCCGGGCCTCAGCACCTGGAAACAGCCGGGCAGACCCAAAAATCTGTATCTCGTCTCTTAAAGGATGCTCGCTTTGTGTCCCAAAGGGCAGGAATGTGACAGCACAGACAGATTTAGATCTTGTTTTTCTTCTGCTTTCACTGTGTGTGTAACGGTTAAACCCACAAACACTTCAAGTGCACTGAAAAATGTGTGAGTGAAAGTTGTTTCCACACCGTGTATAATAATATTTCATAGACTTGGTCGGCGTGGCATGGGGGAAAACACTCCATTCCCCCACAATGGAAATGCATGGGGTTAGCCGGTGTAGAATCACTTCTGCCGCTCGACCGCAAGCAAAAGCACCCTCAGTTGATACTGTAATAATATTGGCGAAACAGATTTCAAAATGCATCTATTTACAGCCAGTTTTTGCAGCGGTGAGTAATGTAGCCAATCACAGATAGTTGTTGAATCTCACCGTTCAAAACGCAAGAGTTTTTATTCAGTGCTGAGTTATGCTGCCTTTACGCTCTCACATTGAATGCAATGAAACTTGAATGCAATGATCTCATAATCACGATTTCATAAGTCAGAATTACATTTCTGAAACCACATGAAGGCGGCATTAATGCAGGCTCACGAAACCATAATTGATAATTACTATATACACTCACCTAAAGGATTAACACTATACTAATACTGTGTTTGACCCGCTTTCGCCTTCAGAACTGCCTTAATTCTACGTGGCATTGATTCAACAAGGAGCTGAAAGCATTCTTTAGAAATGTTGGCCCATATTGATAGGATAGCATCTTGCAGTTGATGGAGATTTGTGGGATGCACATCCAGGGCACGAAGCTCCCGTTCCACCACATCCCAAAGATGCTCTATTGGGTTGAGATCTGGGGACTGTGGGGGCCATTTTAGTCCAGTGAACTCATTGTCATGTTCAAGAAACCAATTTGAAATGATTGGAGCTTTGTGACATGGGGCATTATCCTGCTGGAAGTAGCCATCAGAGGATGGGCACATGGTGGTCATAAAGGGATGGACATGGTCAGAAACAATGCTCAGGTAGGCCGTGGCATTTAAACGATGCCCAATTGGCACTAAGGGGCCTAAAGTGTGCCAAGAAAACATCCCCCACACCATTACACCACCACCACCAGCCTGCACAGTGGTAACAAGGCATGATGGATCCATGTTCTCATTCTGTTTACGCCAAATTCTGACTCTACCATCTGAATGTCTCAACAGAAATCGAGACTCATCAGACCAGGCAACATTTTTCCAGTCTTCAACTGTCCAATTTTGGTGAGCTGGTGCAAATTGTAGCCTCTTTTTCCTATTTGTAGTGGAGATGAGTGGTACCCGGTGGGGTCTTCTGCTGTTGTAGCCCATCCGCCTCAAGGTTGTGCGTGTTGTGGCTTCACAAATGCTTTGCTGCATACCTCGGTTGTAACGAGTGGTTATTTCAGTCAAAGTTGCTCTTCTATCAGCTTGAATCAGTCGGCCCATTCTCCTCTGACCTCTAGCATCAACAAGGCATTTTGGCCCACAGGACTGCCGCATACTGGATGTGTTTCCCTTTTCACACCATTCTTTGTAAACCCTAGAAAGGGTTGTGTGTGAAAATCCCAGTAACTGAGCAGATTGTGAAATACTCAGACCGGCCCGTCTGGCACCAACAACCATGCCACGCTCAAAATTGCTTAAATCCCCTTTCTTTCCCATTCTGACATTCAGTTTGGAGTTCAGGAGATTGTCTTGACCAGGACCACACCCCTAAATGCATTGAAGCAACTGCCATGTGATTGGTTGATTAGATAATTGCATTAATGAGAAATTGAACAGGTGTTCCTAATAATCCTTTAGGTGAGTGTATAATGATAACGGCACAGAGAAACAATATCGTTGGAATCACTTTCAAAGCGATTTTATCCAGCTTATGAACGATAAAACAGCCAATCAGAATCCATCCTGCTGGAAGAGTGTAATGTAGGGAATAGGGAATGAGGGTATAGGGGGCGATTTCGAACACAACCAATGATGCTGTCCTCTAGTGTGGACGCTAATAAAGTAATGGTTATAGTTATCTTTGATTTGAGTTTGGCCTTTGATTGTAGGCACAGTTTGAAACTGTAGTGAGATTACTGGAGCCTTTTATCAGAAGAAACTCAATTTGCTTGTCTTATTGCTCTCTAGGAGAGAGAATTGAGATACTAACTAACATGAAGGTACTTGTGTTGTGCTGTATCTTATGCATTTCTAATGTTTGAGTATCTAGAAGTGTTTGTATTCTCATACTAAAGCAGTTGAATCTGACTTCAACATTTGGTTTGGGGTAAACCAAATCATTCAAAGATGAGCTGTATTTTTCCGCCTGTCAGAAAAATCATGACCTCCTCCCTGTTTCCTTCCTTTGCTTTTCTTTTTCCTATGTTTCCACACCCGAAAAACCAGTGACATTACAAAACCAGACTGCTCCCAATCGACGGAACACACACCACTGCTCTTTCATCTCTCTCTCCTCGACTGAGACTAAACGGAGACTTTAGTCTAAAGCCAATCTGAGTGAATAATCATGTAGGATTGGTCTTATTTTGGGACGTATTGATAAAGTGCATTTGAATTTCCTGTTGAAGAGGTTCCCGGGTGTTTCGTGTTTCAGAAAAGATGTCGAACTGTGCTTCACATTTGCCAAGATCATAAAGTCTGAACTGATCAATACGAGCTCACTTCTCATCAAATGATCCGAGCCGCTCTCATTCATTTATTAAGGAGCCCCGCACATGACATGCATGGAAAAAAAGTAAATTGTGGCACCATTTACCATTTCGTTCCCTCGATTTTCTAAATCGTTCTGACAATTTACAATTTGGTTCCCTCAATTTGTACACGATTTACTATTTCGTTCCCTTGATTTGCTAAATTACTATTTAGTTCCTGTAACAATGTTCTGGAATGGGGAAGGAAGAAGACAAGAGGTCGGCTGGCTGGAAACTCGGAACAGGTTTATTCTCTTTAACTCAGGTCACAGAACAATCTGCACATCGCACAAACTTGTAATTCTCATTTATCAACGGTTTCACTTTGGCAGTTCTTCTCTGCACGTCCTCTCTCTCCGAGCCCCCAGCGTGTGTGTGTAAGTGTGCGTCTCCAGCCTCTCTCTCTCCAGTCCTCATTTCCTGCGTGGCTTTTAACCCGTCTCCCCACGCCAATTACTGCAACAAGAGACAGGTGTCAATCATTTGCACTTGATTGACGTACGTGCCGCCCGTCCTCTGACTCTCTCTCCCATCACAGACCTCGCTAAACCACGCCCCCCTCGCCACAGTTCCCTTGATTTGCTAAATTACTATATCATTCCCTTGATTTGTTCAATCGTTCTGACGATTTACTATTTCGTTCCCTCGATTTGCTAAATTACTATTTCGTTCTCTTGCTTTGTTCAATCGTTCTGACGATTTACTATTTCGTTCCCTCGATTTGCTAAATTACTATTTCATTCCCTTTATTCGCGCACAATTTACTACTTCGTTCCCTTGCTTTGTTCAATCGTTCTGACGATTAGTATTTCGTTCCCTTGATTTGCTAAATTACTATATTATTCCCTTGCTTTGTTCAATCGTTCTGACGATTTACTATTTCGTTCCCTCTATTTGCTAAATTACTATTTTGTTCCCTTTATTTGCGCACAATTTACTATTTCGTTCCCTTGCTTTGTTCAATCGTTCTGACGATTTACAATTTCGTTCCCTCGATTTGCTAAATTACTATTTCGTTCCCATGCTTTGTTCAATCATTCTGATGATTTACTATTTCGTTCCCTTGATTTGCTAAATTACTATTTCGTTCCCTTGCTTTGTTCAATCGTTCTGACGATTTACTATTTCGTTCCCTCTATTTGCTAAATTACTATTTCGTTCCCTTTATTTGCGCACAATTTACTATTTCGTTCCCTTGCTTTGTTCAATCGTTCTGACGATTTACTATTTCGTTCCCTCGATTTGCTAAATTACTATTTCGTTCCCATGCTTTGTTCAATCATTCTGATGATTTACTATTTCGTTCCCTTGATTTGCTAAATTACTATTTCGTTCCCTTGCTTTGTTCAATCGTTCTGACGATTTACTATTTCGTTCCCTCTATTTGCTAAATTACTATTTCGTTCCCTTTATTTGCGCACAATTTACTATTTCGTTCCCTTGCTTTGTTCAATCATTCTGATGATTTACTATTTCGTTCCCTTGATTTGCTAAATTACTATTTCGTTCCCTTGCTTTGTTCAATCGTTCTGACGATTTACTATTTCGTCCCCTTGATTTGCTGAATTGTGCGGCCGATTTACTATTTCGTTCCCTCGATTTGCTGAATTGTGCGGCCGATTTACTATTTCGTTCCCTCAATTTGCTAAATTACTATTTTGTTCCCTTTATTTGCGCACAATTTACTATTTCGTTCCCTTGCTTTGTTCAATCGTTCTGACGATTTACTATTTCGTTCCCTTGATTTGTTATATCGTGCTGCCAATTTACTAATTTGTTCCCTTGATTTGCTATATCGTGCTGACGATTTACTATTTCGTCCCCTTGATTTGCTGAATTGTGCGGCCAATTTACTATTTCGTTCCCTCGATTTGCTAAATTACTATTTTGTTCCCTTTATTTGCGCACAATTTACTATTTCGTTCCCTTGCTTTGTTCAATCGTTCTGACGATTTACTATTTCGTTCCCTCAATTTGCTAATTTACTATATCATTCCCTTGCTTTGTTCAGTCATTCTGACGATTTACTATTTCGTTCCCTCGATTTGCTAAATTACTATTTCGTTCCCTTTATTTGCGCACAATTTACTATTTTGTTCCCTTGCTTTGTTCATTCGTTCTGACGATTTACTATTTCGTTCCCTGGATTTGCTAAATTACTATTTCGTTCCCTTTATTTTCACTCAATTTACTATTTCGTCCCCTTGATTTGCTGAATTGTGCGGCCGATTTACTATTTCATTCCCTCGATTTGCGCACAATTTATTATTTAGTTTCCATTGATTTGTTATATCGTTCTGACGATTTACTATTTTGTTCCCTCAATTAGCTAAATTACTATTTTGTTTCCATTGATTTGTTATATCTTTCTGATGATTTACTATTTTGTTCCCTCAATTTTCTAAATTACTATTTTGTTTCCATTGATTTGTTATATCGTTCTGACGATTTACTATTTCGTTCCCTTGATTTGCGCACAATTTACTATTTCGCTCCCTCGATTTGTTATATTGCTATTTCGTTTCCTTGATTTGCGCACAATTTACTATTTTGTTCCCTCGATTTGTTATATTGTTCTGACAATTTACTATTTCGTTCCTTCGATTTGTGCACAATTTACTATTTTGTTCCCTTGATTTGCTAAATTGCTATTTGGTTCCCTCGATTTGTTATATTGTTCTGACGTTTTACTATTTTGTTCCCTCGATTTGCTAAAGTGCTATTTTGTTTTCTTGCTTTGCGCACAATTTACTATTTCGCTCCCACGATTTATAAATCATGCGCACGATTTATCCTACTATCGTTTTTCCTGCATGTCATATGCGGGGACCATAGTTATAGCTCTATCCCAGCTATCTTCAGCTTAATTTTTATTAAGTTATGAAAACTTAATGTTCTCAGAACGTTCAAAACAGTTTTTTTATGTTTAAAAAACATTTTTCTTGATTATACGGACGTTAAGGGAACATTTCCATTTTGCAAACATTATTGGAACGTTACTTTTGAATGTTCTTTCAACGTTCTGAAACAAATAGTAACAGGCAAATGTCCAACTAAAAGATTTTCAGAGATGTTTTTGTGCTAACATTTTGAGAACATTACTAAAGACAAGACCTTTTGTTCATAACTTTGAGAGAACCTTTCAGAACGTTCCCTGTTAGCTGGCATACTCATGACAGCAGTGCGTGGCTCATTAAAGGTCCCGTTCTTCGTGTTTTTTTGAAGCTTTGATTGTGTTTACAGTGTGCAATATAACATGTGTTCATGTTTCGCGTGTAAAAAAACAGTATTTTTCACCCAATGTACTCATCTGTACACCGCTGTTCTCACTGTCCTAAAAACGGCTGATGAGTTCCTTGTTCTATGAAGTCCCTCCTTCAGAAATACGTAACGAGTTCTGATTGTGCCAGCGGTTCCTGTGTTGTGATTCGACAGCAGCTTAGCGCACGTAACTTGCATGGAAAGGTCACGCCTCTTAACGGGAGATGTATGCGCTCAATGATCTCTACAGCGTTCCTGGGAAAGCCAAACAAAGGTGATTTGACTCCGGGATGAAAATAACAGCGTCTTGACGTCATGGCGACAAACACAGTCAAACAACAATTCCTTTTCTCCACGCTTCATCTTCTCCACGTGGGACAGCAACAAGACCACGCCCCCTTTTTTCGCGTATTGTTGTGGGCGGAGGTTAGTCTGTTCTACTGTTCTACTGACGTCATTAATGAAGGAAGTACCAGGATGTAGTCCAAGCCGGCCGTTCGCTGTAGGCTTTGAAAGGGAACGTCTGTTAAAATATCTCGCTTGGCATTGAACTTTGAGCTTTATAATTTTACAGGTATTATTTATGCTCTAACAGCAACATTACACACTAACTAAAGTTTGAACAATGGGATCACGAAGAACGGGACCTTTAAGGTACTTTAGGAGAATCATCTCAATCACGGTTGAGACCTCAATGAGAAACACAAGCAGAACTCCTGAGCTGTGAAAGAGCAACCTCTGCTCTTTAACGTTTCCTCAGAAAAATGCACATCGAATGGCAATTTTAATTCCACAATGGCCATTTAGCATCAGCTCCCGAAGGGCTTTTGTGCCGACAAAATCCTTCCGTCTATAAATAGCCCCAGAATCCTCTAATCTAAACCTCTGACCAGAGTCTTTTGTTGATGTGATTAATGTTGGGTTGGAGATGCGAGACCATTGAAGACTTGAATTATGAGAACAGCAGAAGATGGCGCTGTGATTGGAGGTGTAGCGAGGAGCTGAGTGTGTGAGGAGTGTGTGTTTGTGGCACATGATGGAGGACGCGAGGATAAAGGTTTTTGTCGACTGTGCGTGAGAATCAAAGACATTGCATGATCATAAAAGTGTGTTTAAATAGATGCAATAACGAAGGCCAATCACAATCCAGTATGCAAATATTGTGATGTCATTAGTGGCCCATTTGATAAAGAATAACGACACACATGACTCATTCACAATAAGACCAGGAACATGTATTAAGAAAGTCAATAGTGACATCACCTTTAAAGAGTGTGTGAGGTCGTATCTGCTGAATGTGTGTGTGTGTGGTCAGCAGGTGAAGGATTGAGGAATTCGGACACAACATGTGTGAAAACAGACCGTGTGTGTGTGAGATGCACCGAGCGTCTGCAGTCACTACTGTAAATGTATTAATAGAGCGAGAGAAAGACGCTGTGTGTGTGTGTATGTGCTGAGTAGGTGAAGTGTGTTTGGGAACGAGCTGACGGCTGAGATGAGCTCTATTCTGAGCGAGGAAGCCCCTCTCAGCCGGTATCACTCACACACACACACACACACACACACAGAGAGAGAGAGAGAGAGACACGGGTGTGTTTCACACTTCAGCCTCTACAGTGAAACTCGATCTTCTCCCCCATAGTGGCGTCTGCTATTTATAACCATCATGAATGTGTGTGTGTGTGTGTGTGTGTGTGTGTGTGTGTTAGGGACAGAGACATAAACTGTGTGTGTTCATCTTGAAGGGTTTGTCATGTTTAGTGTCTGGTGTGTGTGTGTGTAGAAGTGTTGAGGAACTAAATGTAGCACTGTTACTAACTCACTGTTCAAGAGTGTGATCATTCATGCAGCTTCACAGTTTGAGCTGATGCAATAAACTTCTGGATAAGAAATTAATAATCAATAAGTTAACCAATAATAAATAATTATTTTAGTTACTGTGAATGCTGCTGTTTGTTACTTTCGCCCCATAAATCCATCCGTCCGTCCACCCGTCTATCTATCCATCCTTCCATCCATCCATCCATCCGTCTACCCCTCTCTCTATCTATCATCCTTCCATCATCCATCCATCCGTCCGTCCACCCGTCTATCTATCCATCCTTCCATCCATCCATCCATCCATCCGTCTACTCCTCTCTCTATCTATCCATCCTTCCATCCATCCGTCTACCCCTCTCTCTATCTATCCATCTTTCCATCCATTCATCCATCCGTCTACCCCTCTCTCTATCTATCTATCCATCCTTCCATCCATCCATCCGTCTTCCCCTCTCTCTATCTATCCATCTTTCCATCCATTCATCCATAAATCCATCCGTTCGTCCACCCGTCTCTCTATCTATCATCCTTCCATCCATCCATCCATCCATCCGTCTACTCCTCTCTCTATCTATCATCCTTCCATCCATCCATCCGTCTACCCCTCTATCTATCTATCCATCCTTCCATCCATCCATAAATCCATCCATCCATCTACCCGTCTCTCTATCTATCCATCCTTCCATCCATCCATCCATAAATCCATCCGTCCGTCTACCCGTCTCTCTATCTATCCATCTTTCCATCTATCCATAAATACATCCGTCCGTCTACCCGTCTCTCTTATCTATCCATCCATCCATAAATACATCCGTCCGTCTACCCGTCTCTCTATCTATCCATCTTTCCATCCATCCATAAATCCATCCGTCCGTCCACCCGTCTCTCTATCTATCCATCCATCCATAAATACATCCGTCCGTCTACCCGTCTCTCTATCTATCCATTTTTCCATCCATCCATCCATCCATAAATCCATCCGTCCGTCTACCCGTCTCTCTATCTATCCATCCATCCATAAATACATCCGTCCGTCTACCCGTCTCTCTATCTATCCATCTTTCCATCCATCCATCCATCCATCCATAAATCCATCCGTCTGTCCACCCGTCTCTCTATCTATCATCCTTCCATCCATCCATCCATCCATCCATCTACCCCTCTCTCTATCTATCCATCCTTCCATCCATCCATCCATCCATCCCTATACCCCTCTCTCTATCTAACCATCCTTCCATCCATC
>CM042250.1:52598865-52623865 GCA_023566225.1 Romanogobio albipinnatus
AATGGAAGAAGCTAAACATGACTGTCAATCTCCCTCGGACTGGGGCTCCATGCAAGATCTCACCTCGTGGGGTCTCAATGATCCTAAGAAAGGTGAGAAATCAGCCCAGAACTACACGGGAGGAGCTGGTCAATGACCTGAAAAGAGCTGGGACCACCGTTTCCAAGGTTACTGTTGGTAATACACTAAGACGTCATGGTTTGAAATCATGCATGGCACGGAAGGTTCCCCTGCTTAAACCAGCACATGTCAAGGCCCGTCTTAAGTTTGCCAATGACCATTTGGATGATCCAGAGGAGTCATGGGAGAAAGTCATGTGGTCAGATGAGACCAAAATATAACTTTTTGGTCATAATTCCACTAAACGTGTTTGAAGGAAGAAGAATGATGAGTACCATCCCAAGAACACCATCCCTACTGTGAAGCATGGGGGGGGGTAGCATCATGCTTTGGGGGTGTTTTTCTGCACATGGGACAGGGCGACTGCACTATATTAAGGAGAGGATGACCGGGGCCATGTATTGCGAGATTTTGGGGAACAACCTCCTTCCCTCAGTTAGAGCATTGAAGATGGGTCGAGGCTGGGTCTTCCAACATGACAATGACCCGAAGCACACAGCCAGGATAACCAAGGAGTGGCTCTGTAAGAAGCATATCAAGGTTCTGGCGTGGCCTAGCCAGTCTCCAGACCTAAACCCAATAGAGAATCTTTGGAGGAGCTCAAACTCCGTGTTTCTCAGTGACAGGCCAGAAACCTGACTGATCTAGAGAAGATCTGTGTGGAGGAGTGGGCCAAAATCCCTCCTGCAGTGCAAACCTGCTGAAAAACTACAGGAAACCTTTGACCTCTGGAATTGCAAACAAAGGCTACTGTACCAAATATTAACATTGATTTTCTCAGGTGTTCAAATACTTATTTGCAGCGGTATCATACAAATAAATAGTTAAAAAATCATACATTGTGATTTCTGGATTTTTTTTTTAGATTATGTCTCTCACAGTGGACATGCACCTACGATGACAATTTCAGACCCTCCATGATTTCTAAGTGGGAGAACTTGCAAAATAGCAGGGTGTTCAAATACTTGTATTTCTCATATATATATGTGAGGCAGGAAGCCTGATACGCTTAGTTTCGGTTCATTTATGAGATGCGCTGCAGACGAAAGAAAGCGCGCGTCCTGTTTGCTTTCTTTATTTTACCTATTTTTAACTATTTGTTAGAGCGAGCGGCCAAGCCAAACGGATAAGTTCTCTTCATGCTTAACAAATCAAATCATGCATTTTCTACAGTTTGAAGAAGGCGGTTGAGGTGAGGTGGCGAAAGCATTGCCAGCGTTACTAGAGAGGGGGGCCACTAAGGGGGATACATGTTTATATTACCATTTCTGATTGTTTAAATGATCAGCCCTCGAGGGCCTGCCTTGCCTGCCCTATTGCGACGCCTCTGACTGAAGTAGATGTTCTTTCTGAAGCAGAAAGAGAATACATGAGGCTGTGGGCTCACATCGCCCTCTGCTGGTTCAGTGATGTGCTGCACTGCAGTGTGTTTACACCAGGCATGAGATGTATGTATTTAAACGTTCAGTGATGTGCAACCTATGGCACACGGAGGGATAATCACAGCCATATGTATTTAATTTAAATGCATGTGGACGTACATTTTGAAGTAGGGGAGCGCGGGGCACAACCTAACGCAGGGTTAGTTGTAACACACGTTTTAACCCTTTCCACACATGCCAGAATGACGAAACTTAGTGTATTAGTTGCCATATCAACATTATTTAGAGAAAAAATAGAGCCAAAATTATAAAATCTCTGGAAGATATCACTGAATATGTATTTAACCATAGCACAAGTACATTTCTTACTTAAGTTTAGTTTTCATCTCTGTTTTTTGTGTTTATTTAAAATAAGACAAATCCGATATTATTGTAATCTTCTATCTGTTATTGAACAGTTGAGATGTTCTTTAATGCGGATCTAACAGCAGAAGACACGAGCCGCGGTTTACATCCCAGTGGAGCAGATGGGGTTACAATGAGCCCCTATTAGAAATATGCCATTATATTCTATACTTTTAGGAATTCTTTTGAGAAACCATGAGAAAAGGGAGAATAATGACTGAGAGTTCATGTTCAGAAATGATGAATTATTATTATGTTTTGAACTCTGCTGTTTAGCTGTATTTAGCCATGTGTTTGTAGTCAAACTCAAAAATTAGTATATTTTTAATGATTAAAAAATGCCATTATTTTATTTTAAAAAGTTAATAATTGTATTTTGTTGACAAAATATTTTAGTTTGTCTTGTATGTTTTTTTGATTATATCAACATTTTAAGCTGTCATTTGGTCATGTTACATTGTGCCCCACCTATGGGGCATGTTGTCACATTTCACTTCCATTCTTTCGGGGTAAATCAAGAAAAAAGTAAACACTGTATTAATGAAACAAAACCACATAATTGTACTAGACATGTGTGCAATTAATGTGGGAAACCATAAATACTCTGAACCCCAAGTGGATTTACACAAACTGAGAAAGTCAAAAAGCGTTCTCCCCTACTTATTCTTCATAGTCACACAGCCTGCTTTAATAAGTTAGGTGCTATAAATACTATAAAAGTATGAGATTTTAACCTGCATTAATGTGCAAAGCCGTTGCTTCTGTGATGATAAAGTTTTCTTGACCGCTGGTTTAGACCTGGTCTTTTGTAACCTAATTATAGCTATTCATAATTTCAGCCTATAGGATTCATTTTTATCAGGTGACACTTGTGCACAGTGATTTATTTATTAGTTTTGTTCAAGTGCTAACAAGCTTGGGCGTCACTAGGCCCTTTTTAGGGGGGCTTCTATTTATTTGAGAAAACCAATCAAATCAGAGTAGGCGGGCTTTATGTTCACAGAAGCTGCTGAGGCTGAGCACGAACAGCAGCAGGACTCGACGTCAAGTGCCAGATATGAAGCTTAACTAAACATTTCATATTTGACAGCTGCTTCTTTAAGTCAGAAATGTTAAACAAATGACAAATATTTTTGTCTAATTTCGCCATTTTGATTTGAAATAGGCCTATGTAATGTCATTTATAATATAATTCATAATATAAAGTCCCCTTTTACTAAAACATGGGAATGAGACTAAAGCAGGACCCCTGGGTTGGCTTTGAGCTGATATTGCAATTGCTTGGAATGATTATTATTTCATTTTCTGCTAAGATTTTCTATATTTCAAAATAATTACTGCAGAAATGCTTGAAATTTGCCATCATTCTGATTTGAATGAGCTTTTATCCGTTTTGAAAGCAGCGTGTTAGCAGATGCAAAGTATCCTGCAAATATATTTTGTTTTTTGCAGTTTGTGGAGTATGAATGACAAAAGAGTGTTTGTGGATTTTGAAAAATGTGTTGATTGAATGCATTTTGTCTGAACGCAATGAAAAATTATTCACACTTTGGTCCGTATTCACTTGTGAAGAGTTTTGAAAATGTGGTTTCAGTATTGAACAATGCTTGTTAGCAATTGAAAAAAACTGTAAAATGTGCAACCAGAGCACACTGTGAAATGTATCCCATAATGCAATGCATTTGATGTCTTCCTTGATATTTTATTCAGCCTGCCATAATGTTTTTTTTTCATATTTGATAACTGGCCCTCACTAAATTAAACATGCGCATAATGAGGTCATGTGACAAAGTGACAACAATTTTTTTGTTGCATATATGTGTTTTTAAATATTAATTGTTACATTTACATTTATTCATTTGACACACAATTTAATCAAACTTATATTTATGTAGTTGCTATAATGTAAATATTTTATTATATTTATATTATTTTAATATTTATAATATAAATATTTATATTATTTTATTTTATATATATTTTCAAATTGTAGCATTATTTTGCAGTTTTCATTTTAAATTTTAGTCTCATTTTTATTAATTTTGTTATGTGTGTTTGTCAACTTTTATTATTATTATTACATATATTTTAAATATTACTATTTAAGTTTAATTTTTTTTAAATTTAAATTTATTTCCAGTGCTTAAACCTATTTTTTTAAGGCAAAATGTCAAATTTCAGGTAGTTGAAGTTTTTCTAATGTAATATTTATATTTGATTTCATCTTTATTTAAACGTTTTGACCCATTAAAGCTCGCCCTGTGTGTTTCCTGTAGCGTGCAGCTGGAACGGGAAGTCGTGTATGCTGAGCGTTCACATAGACAAAGGCTTCTTGCTGTTCACGGAGGAGGCCGGCGTCAGGAAGAACGTCCTTCTCCAGCAGCCGTTCGAGCGCCTGCGCATGTCCTCAGACGACGGCGTCCGCATGATGTTCCTCGACTTCGGAGGCCCAGAACCCGAGATCGTGAGACACGTTTTTACACTTTTCACCGGCTCGCTTTACCCTGATTTGTTCTGCCTTTACGAAGCTGCTTACTCCTTCCTAGAGCTGCACGATTCTGAACAGACAACTGAACAAAATATAATGTCATTTACTAGAGCTTCTGACAAAATGTTTATTGCTGCAGTCTATTTAAAATGTTTAATTAATCTGAATTATTTAGAAGAAATCAGTTTGAATGAATGATTCAATGACTCACTCATAAAGACTTCACTTGTTGTTTCATTACTGGATGAATCAGTGTTTTTGAAAGAATCTCTTGAATGAATGATTCAATGACTCACTCATAAAGACGTCACTTGTTTCATTACTGGATGAATCAGCGTTTTTGAACGAATCTCTTGAATGAATGATTCAATGACTCACTCATAAGGACATCACTTGTTTCATTACTGGATGAATCAGCGTTTTTGAATGAATCTCTTGAATGAATGATTCAATGACTCACTCATAAAGACGTCACTTGTTTCATTTCTGGATGAATCAGCGTTTTTGAACAAATTTCTTGAATGAATGATTCAATGACTCACTCATAAAGACGTCACTTGTTTCATTACTGGATGAATCAGCGTTTTTGAACAAATCTCTTGAATGAATGATTCAATGACTCACTCATAAAGACGTCACTTGTTTCATTACTGGATGAATCAGTGTTTTTTGAACAAATCTCTTGAATGAATGATTCAGTGACTCACTCATAAAGACGTCACTTGTTTCATTACTGGATGAATCAGTGTTTTTGAACGAATCTCTTGAATGAATGATTCAATGACTCACTCATAAAGACGTCACTTGTTTCATTACTGGATGAATCAGCGTTTTTGAACGAATCTCTTGAATGAATGATTCAATGACTCACTCATAAAGACGTCACTTGTTTCATTACTGGATGAATCAGCGTTTTTGAACAAATCTCTTGAATGAATGATTCAATGACTCACTCATAAAGACATCACTTGTTTCATTACTGGATGAATCAGTGTTTTTGAACGAATCTCTTGAATGAATGATTCAATGACTCACTCATAAAGACATCACTTGTTTCATTACTGGATGAATCAGCGTTTTTGAACAAATCTCTTGAATGAATGATTCAATGACTCACTCATATAGACTTCATTTGTTTCATTACTGGATGAATCAGTGTTTTTGAACGAATCTCTTGAATGAATGATTCAATGACTCACTCATATAGACTTCACTTTTTTCATTACTGGATGAATCAGTGTTTTTAAACAAATCTCTTGAATGAATGATTCAATGACTCACTCATATAGACTTCACTTGTTTCATTACTGGATGAATCAGTGTTTTTAAACAAATCTCTTGAATGAATGATTCAATGACTCACTCATATAGACTTCATTTGTTTCATTATTGGATGAATCAGTGTTTTTGAACGAATCTCTTGAATGAATGATTCAATGACTCACTCATAAAGATGTCACTTGTTTCATTACTGGATGAATCAGCGTTTTTGAACGAATCTCTTGAATGAATGATTCAATGACTCACACATAAAGACATCACTTGTTTCATTACTGGATGAATCAGTGTTTTTAAACAAATCTCTTGAGTGAATGATTCAATGACTCATTCATAAATGCGTCACTTGTTTCATTACTAGATGAATCAGCGTTTTTGAACAAATTTCTTCTATTGATGTTTCAATGAATCACTTGTCGCCACCTACTGGCATAACGATGTAATAGATACATACATTGATACAATAAGTGTGAAATGTGATTTTGTCTCTCGTCTAATACCTTGTTCTTTTCTTTCTGCTGGTTTTCAGCAATTGGACCTTCACTCGTGCCCTAAAACCATCGTCTTCATCATTCACTCTTTCCTGTCGGCCAAGGTCAAGCGACTAGGGCTGTTGGCGTAACGGCGGACCACTGGACATCAAACCAAATCTTCCATCACAGACTGTCACGGGGTCAGTGCTCAGACACGGACGGCCAAAACCTAAAGCCATTCAGTGATGATTTCTCTGTGTTTTCCTGATGGCTCTGTCCTCTTTAATTCTTTCTCATTTTATTGGTTTGTATCTCGGCTAAACTTTATGAATGTTTAAAAACATAATCACATTAATCATATGTTTTCAGAGCGGCGACAGAAACAAAACAAGATGTTAAACTCTGTTCCCCAGACAGCAACATAGTGTCGGCCCAGATCCGGCCCACGTCTGGTACATGTGGATTCCACACGTGTGTATGTTGCTGTCTGGGAACCTAGTGAGTCTACATAGGCAGCATCCGGTCTTAACTGATTTGAGACGCACTAGATAGGCAGCACCTCTGGATGCTACACAAATAGTGTTCTTCATGTGAACTGTGTTATTATGTTTTGACATTGATATGTTGCTAAGATAAAGCAATAGCAAAACTATGCAATAAGCTAAAAAATAGTGAAATATATTAAAATGTAATGATTATAATTGAATCAATAAACTTGATACTTTTCATTGTTTAATTAGGGGTTCAGGTGTGTAGCGCTGACACTCTATTGTAATTGCTAATTTTCCCATGATGCATCATTCTCCCCTAAAACTGATTGGGCAGACCAAACCGTAAGTCGTAGAGACTTGAAACTTTGAGGGCTAGTATTACTCTCACCCCCTACAGTGTCACCAAGGCTCGCCCCGATCGCTCAAAAGTACCAAATGGCTCATAACTCCTAAACCGTTAGGCATAGGCTCAAGTGTCTTATATCATTGGAATCCGTGGCTCAAGACGTATTTCTTATCATTTGGAGACATTTTTGAGAAAAATTGAAAATTCCGATTCACAGTCACTAATGGGAGCCAAAATGTTTGATGTGAACGGGCCACTTTTACTAAAATGGCTATAACTCGCGAACAGAATGGGATATTTTCGCTAAACTTGGTACACATGTGTATGAGCTCAATCTGAGGTCACATGTAAACAATTGCGATGATTGGCCACTTGGTGGCGCTATAACAGGAAAACATAAAAATGACTATATCCACCCTACCGTTAGTCTGATTGACTTGAATATTGGCATGCAATGTCTTTGTCCAAAGCGCCATGTCAGTATATGAGGACATTGGTGTATCTCAAAAAACATGACCGCCATTAGCCAATTAAATTTGTGCACGATTGAGACGATGGACGTGCCTGAGAAGTTTCGTGCCAACGCTTTTCACGGGAATCGCCTCCTGAATCCTTGCCGAGTCCAACGATACCAAACATGCCAGGTTTCGCCTTATAGCTTGTGCAACGGTGTGATTTAGCACTTTAAAAACTTTTGCAAATATCTTCGAAACCGTCAATCCGATCGAGACGAACCCACCGCAGGAAATTTGAAAACATAGGTCGTTACCTAAACAATAATGCCCAAATGACACAATTTTGATAGGAAGTGCCAAAAAAATCCAATCAAAGTCGCACATGGGTCATTTTTAGGCTCTCATAAATGTCTATAACTTAGATATTTACACCAAATTTTACACAGATATGTATGGCCACACTTTATATCTTGCAATTCTGACTTTATACACCTATAAATTCCCTGTAATGGCTGTAAATGGTCTTTTCCATCTTTGATTTAAGCGGTTACATGCTTACTAAATAAAACATAATATCTTTTTACACATGTGCTTAAAGGCCTTAAAACCCGATAAGTGCTGCTCGCAGCTATATTTATTATTATAATTTCTCTCGCCTTATCCCCATCTTATATAGATTTCCCCCTGTACTCAGATTTGCTGCTAGCCTTCCAATGATGCCTTAAAATGCTGTCTAAGTAGGCAGCTCACTAGGTTTTGAACAGAGTTTTTGTTGATATTCCAGTTGTGCGAGACTGTGAAAAACGCTGCTCTGATCATAGAAAGGGCTTTAACGTTTGGCAGCTGAGAGCGGTTTGAGAAATGAAATCTTGAATCTTTCTACAGTGAGAAATAACTAATTTTGACTTGCTTCTGATTTGAAATATAACCTTTTTAAGACACGTCATCTTCCAGAATATCTACTATGAATCTATGCATCTGTGAAGAGAGAGAGTGAACCTGCCAAACCCTTACAAAACTTACCGTGGTGGTACCGTGGTACAGTGATGGATTCAATACTGTGGTACTTGATGATTATCATATTCATATACCATATGATATATGGATTTTGTAAGGGAAATATGGTTATGCCTCACTCTTTGTTTATTTTACAAGCCAAAACTACAAATAAAACCTTCAACTGAGAATTGTAATTCAGATTTAAAATGGGACAAACCTTCACTAAAAGTTATGGAAGCTTGTTTCCGCCACAGAATAAGTAAAAAAGGCAATTCTGACTTTATATCTCACAATTCTGACTTTATATCTCAAAATTCTGACTTTATATCACACAAATCTGACTTTATATCACACAATTCTGACTTTATATCTCAAAATTCTGACTTTATATCACACAATTCTGACTTTAAATCACACAATTCTGACTTTATATCTCACAATTCTGACTTTATATCTCACAATTCTGACTTTATATCTCACAATTCTGACTTTATATCCCACAATTCTGACTTTATATCTCACAATTCTGACTTTATATCTCACAATTCTGACTTTAAATCACACAATTCTGACTTTATATCCCACAATTCTGACTTTATATCACACAATTCTGACTTTATAACTCACAATTCTGACTTTATATCTCACAATTCTGACTTTATAACTCAATTCTGACTTTATATCTCTCAATTCTGACTTTATATCACACAAATCTGACTTTATATCACACAATTCTGACTTTATATCTCAATTCTGACTTTATATCTCACAATTCTGACTTTATAACTCAATTCTGACTTTATATCTCACAATTCTGACTTTATATCACTCAATTCTGACTTTATATCACTCAATTCTGACTTTATAACTCACAATTCTGACTTTATATCTCACAATTCTGACTTTATATCTCACAATTCTGACTTTATATCACTCAATTCTGACTTTATAACTCAATTCTGACTTTATATCTCACAATTCTGACTTTATATCTCTCAATTCTGACTTTATATCTCACAATTCTGACTTTATATCTCTCAATTCTGACTTTATAACTCAATTCTGACTTTATATCTCACAATTCTGACTTTATATCTCAATTCTGACTTTATATCTCACAATTCTGACTTTATATCTCACAATTCTGACTTTATATCTCACAATTCTGACTTTATATCTCAATTCTGACTTTATATCTCACAATTCTGACTTTATATCTCACAATTCTGACTTTATATCTCACAATTCTGACTTTATATCACTCAATTCTGACTTTATAACTCAATTCTGACTTTATATCTCACAATTCTGACTTTATATCTCTCAATTCTGACTTTATATCTCACAATTCTGACTTTATATCTCTCAATTCTGACTTTATAACTCAATTCTGACTTTATATCTCACAATTCTGACTTTATATCTCAATTCTGACTTTATATCTCACAATTCTGACTTTATATCTCAATTCTGACTTTATATCTCACAATTCTGACTTTATATCACTCAATTCTGACTTTATATCACTCAATTCTGACTTTATAACTCAATTCTGACTTTATATCACTCAATTCTGACTTTATAACTCAATTCTGACTTTATATCTCACAATTCTGACTTTATATCTCACAATTCTGACTTTATATCACACAATTCTGACTTTATATCACACAATTCTGACTTTATATCTCACAATTCTGACTTTATATTTCACAATTCTGACTTTATATCTCACAATTCTGACTTTATAACTTAATTCTGACTTTATATCTCACAATTCGGACTTTATATCTCACAATTCTGACTTTATATCTCACAATTCGGACTTTATATCTCACAATTCGGACTTTATAACTCAATTCTGACTTTATATCTCACAATTCTGACTTTATATCTCACAATTCTGACTTTATAACTCAATTCTGACTTTATATTTCACAATTCTGACTTTATATCTCACAATTCGGACTTTATAACTCAATTCTGACTTTATATCACACAATTCGGACTTTATATCTCACAATTCTGACTTTATATCTCACAATTCGGACTTTATATCTCACAATTCGGACTTTATAACTCAATTCTGACTTTATATCTCACAATTCTGACTTTATATCTCACAATTCGGACTTTATAACTCAATTCGGACTTTATATCTCACAATTCGGACTTTATATCTCACAATTCGGACTTTATATCTCACAATTCGGACTTTATAACTCAATTCTGACTTTATATCTCACAATTCTGACTTTATATCTCACAATTCGGACTTTATAACTCAATTCTGACTTTATATTTCACAATTCTGACTTTATATCTCACAATTCGGACTTTATAACTCAATTCTGACTTTATATCACACAATTCGGACTTTATATCTCACAATTCGGACTTTATAACTCAATTCTGACTTTATATCACACAATTCTGACTTTATATCTCACAATTCTGACTTTATATTTCACAATTCTGACTTTATATCTCACAATTCGGACTTTATAACTCAATTCTGACTTTATATCTCACAATTCTGACTTTATAACTCAATTCTGACTTTATATCTCACAATTCTGACTTTATATCTCACAATTCTGACTTTATATCTCACAATTCTGACTTTATATCACACAATTCTGACTTTATATCTCACAATTCTGACTTTATATCTCACAATTCGGACATTATAACTCAATTCTGACTTTATATCTCACAATTCTGACTTTATATTTCACAATTCTGACTTTATATCTCACAATTCTGACTTTATATTTCACAATTCTGACTTTATATCTCACAATTCTGACTTTATAACTCAATTCTGACTTTATATCTCACAATTCTGACTTTATATCTCACAATTCTGACTTTATATCTCACAATTCTGACTTTATAACTCAATTCTGACTTTATAACTCAATTCTGACTTTATATCACACAATTCTGACTTTATATCTCACAATTCGGACTTTATAACTCAATTCTGACTTTATATCTCACAATTCTGACTTTATATTTCACAATTCTGACTTTATATCTCACAATTCGGACTTTATAACTCAATTCTGACTTTATATCTCACAATTCGGACTTTATAACTCAATTCTGACTTTATATCTCACAATTCTGACTTTATATCTCACAATTCTGACTTTATATCTCACAATTCTGACTTTATAACTCAATTCTGACTTTATAACTCAATTCTGACTTTATATCACACAATTCTGACTTTATATCTCACAATTCGAACTTTATAACTCAATTCTGACTTTATATCTCACAATTCTGACTTTATATTTCACAATTCTGACTTTATATCTCACAATTCTGACTTTATATCTCACAATTCGGACTTTATATCTCACAATTCGGACTTTATAACTCAATTCTGACTTTATATCTCACAATTCTGACTTTATAACTCAATTCTGACTTTATATCACACAATTCTGACTTTATATCTCACAATTCTGACTTTATATCTCACAATTCTGACTTTATATTTCACAATTCTGACTTTATATCACACAATTCTGACTTTATATCACACAATTCTGACTTTATATTTCACAATTCGGACATTATAACTCAATTCTGACTTTATATCTCACAATTCTGACTTTATATTTCACAATTCGGACATTATAACTCACAATTCTGACTTTATATCTCACAATTCTGACTTTATATTTCACAATTCTGACTTTATATCACACAATTCTGACTTTATATCACACAATTCTGACTTTATATTTCACAATTCGGACATTATAACTCAATTCTGACTTTATATCTCACAATTCTGACTTTATATTTCACAATTCTGACTTTATATTTCACAATTCTGACTTTATATCTCACAATTCTGACTTTATATCTCACAATTCTGACTTTATATCTCACAATTCTGACTTTATATCTCACAATTCGGACTTTATATCTCACAATTCGGACTTTATAACTCAATTCTGACTTTATATCTCACAATTCTGACTTTATATCTCACAATTCTGACTTTATATCTCACAATTCTGACTTTATATCTCACAATTCTGACTTTATATCTCACAATTCGGACTTTATATCTCACAATTCGGACTTTATAACTCAATTCGGACTTTATATCTCACAATTCTGACTTTATATCTCACAATTCTGACTTTATATCTCACAATTCTGACTTTATAACTCAATTCTGACTTTATAACTCAATTCTGACTTTATATCTCACAACTCTGACTTTATATCTCACAATTCTGACTTTATATCACACAATTCTGACTTTATATCTCACAACTCTGACTTTATATCTCACAATTCTGACATTATAACTCAATTCTGACTTTATATCACACAATTCTGACTTTATATCTCACAACTCTGACTTTATATCTCACAATTCTGACTTTATAACTCAATTCTGACTTTATATCTCACAATTCTGACTTTATAACTCAATTCTGACTTTATAACTCAATTCTGACTTTATATCACACAATTCTGACTTTATATTTCACAATTCGGACATTATAACTCAATTCTGACTTTATATCTCACAATCCTGACTTTATATTTCACAATTCTGACTTTATATTTCACAATTCTGACTTTATATCTCACAATTCTGACTTTATATTTCACAATTCTGACTTTATATCACACAATTCTGACTTTATATCACACAATTCTGACTTTATATTTCACAATTCTGACTTTATATCACACAATTCTGACTTTATATCACACAATTCTGACTTTATATTTCACAATTCTGACTTTATATCTCACAATTCTGACTTTATATTTCACAATTCTGACTTTATATCCCACAATTCTGACTTTATATCACACAATTCTGACTTTATATCACACAATTCTGACTTTATATCTCACAATTCTGACTTTATATTTCACAATTCTGACTTTATATCACACAATTCTGACTTTATATCACACAATTCTGACTTTATATCACACAATTCTGACTTTATATCACACAATTCTGACTTTATATCTCACAATTCTGACTTTATATTTCACAATTCTGACTTTATATCACACAATTCTGACTTTATATCTCACAATTCTGACTTTATATTTCACAATTCTGACTTTATATCTCACAATTCGGACTTTATAACTCAATTCTGACTTTATATCTCACAATTCTGACTTTATATCTCACAATTCTGACTTTATATCTCACAATTCTGACTTTATAACTCAATTCTGACTTTATAACTCAATTCTGACTTTATATCACACAATTCTGACTTTATATTTCACAATTCTGACTTTATATCACTCAATTCTGACTTTATATCTCAATTCTGACTTTATAACTCAATTCTGACTTTATAACTCAATTCTGACTTTATATCACACAATTCTGACTTTATATCTCACAATTCTGACTTTATAACTCAATTCTGACTTTATAACTCAATTCTGACTTTATATCACACAATTCTGACTTTATAACTCAATTCTGACTTTATAACTCAATTCTGACTTTATATCACACAATTCTGACTTTATATCTCACAATTCTGACTTTATATCTCACAATTCTGACTTTATAACTCAATTCTGACTTTATAACTCAATTCTGACTTTATATCACACAATTCTGACTTTATATCTCACAATTCTGACTTTATAACTCAATTCTGACTTTATAACTCAATTCTGACTTTATAACTCAATTCTGACTTTATATCACACAATTCTGACTTTATATCTCACAATTCGGACATTATAACTCAATTCTGACTTTATATATCACAATTCGGACATTATAACTCAATTCTGACTTTATATCACACAATTCTGACTTTATATCTCACAATTCTGACTTTATATCACACAATTCTGACTTTATATCTCACAATTCTGACTTTATATCTCACAATTCTGACTTTATATCTCACAATTCTGACTTTATATATCACAATTCGGACATTATAACTCAATTCTGACTTTATATCTCACAATTCTGACTTTATATCTCAATTCTGACTTTATATCTCACAATTCGGACATTATAACTCAATTCTGACTTTATATCTCACAATTCTGACTTTATATATCACAATTCGGACATTATAACTCAATTCTGACTTTATATCTCACAATTCTGACTTTATATCTCAATTCTGACTTTATAACTCACAATTCTGACTTTATATATCTTATAAAAAGTTGTAATTATCTTTGTAAATGTTTTATTCTGTGGGGGAAACAAGCTTCCATAAGAAGCGGTCAGATCTGAGAAATGCTTGTAATTCAGTTTGTGGACTAAATTCATGTTTTAAAAAGTTATCCTGACCTCTAGTGGGCATGATGAGCATTACTAGCAGTCCACAGGATCTGACCTCTCTGGAGCTGTGTTCAGAATAGCATGCTCTCATTCTGCTTGTATGTTCGTTCTCTGCATGCATGTATGTACTACAACATGTGACAATTGCCAAAATGAGCACAGATACCTCTATACCACAATGCACTGCACTCGACCTTCCATTTCCACTGATAAATGCAGTGGATTCTGAATTTCATCATTTGATCTGACACATAAAAGTGAATAATACTTGCATAAATGTTCTCAGAACGTTCTTTTTTTTTCATGGTTATGTGAATGCACTGTAAAAAAGAAAAAAAATTGGTTATTTTAACCCAAAATTTGGGTCAAATATGCACAAACCCAGCCGTTGGGTTAGATTTTTACATTAGATTTAGATTTTAGATTTTAACCCAAATTGGTTTGTCCATATTTGACGCATTTTTTTTGCAGTGAGAAAACATGTTTTCTCTACTTTCTCATTTTGCAAGTATTATGGGAACGTTCCTTTTGTATGTTCTCAATATTAATGTTTAAAAAAACAATTTTTGGGGAAAAACGTCCCATAAATGATGTATAAATACGGTGTTCTGATAACATTATTAAATACCAGATAACGTTGAATAAACCTTCTATTAACGTTGCTGAAAGAACCTTCCCAGAACGTTCTGAGCAGAAATCACATGCAAAAATAAAAATGTTTATTGCCAATGTTTTGGCATAAGCTAGTGCTCCATTCTGAACACAGCCTCTTTCATGTAGTCTTGTTTTGTAGTTTTTCTTTCTCTTGAACCTTCTTCGGACTGATTTGTGTGAATAATGACGGATGTGCGGTGATTCCTGGAGGATGTCTTCCTGTTTTGTCTCATTGTGACGGGGATATGCACATGTGTTCTGCTCAGAGAGGTGCATCACAACCTGAGGTGGAAAATACCCTTCATGTGGCCTTTTTTACACTCTACTAAATTTTAATATATAATTCAAACTAAACTATATTCAATCTATGTTAGCTATCAAAAGGAAAATCATGATATCCTTATTTAAACAGTGCCTTTTAGGGTTGTTTGTATATAAAATTGCAATAAATATAACTGTTGACTTGATCCTCCTGGAGTTTTATTGGGTTGTGGGTCATTTCCTGGGAACGCTTTCACTCATATATGGTCAAGAACACGGATGAGAAGCCCAATAAAACACACGGCAAACCAAAACTTTCCACCAACCGGCTTCACTGCAGTCAGTGAACGATAATGAAGAGCCACTTTATGGACAAATAACACAGTATAGAGGTATAAAATCAATGTGAACTGCATAATTGACTGACTTTTGACTGCAAATGTTCTCAGAACGTTCTCTCGAGGTTATGAACAAACATTCTTACATTTAAAGCAATAACATTCTCCAAATGTTTGCACAAAAAACATGTTTTATACATCGTTCATGCAAAAGTAACGTTCCCATAATGTTTGAAGAATGACAGAATGTTTTCTTAACTTTCATAACAAGTGAAAAGAATGATATTTTAATTTCAATAAAGTGATCAAATTGTTGTTGCCATTTTAATAATAAAATTTAAAAGAATATAATTGAATGTATAATGTAATATTTTTCGTATTTTAGAAAAAACTGTGACAATGAGAGAATGATATTTTAATCTCAATAAAATAATAAAGTTGTTACTATTATTGTAATAAGAATATAACATTTTAATAAGAAAATAAAACCAAAAATAAATAATAAAATATTGACACGTAATATTTTTAGCATTGTAGAAAAAACTACATATGACAATAAAATATATAAATATGATTTTTAAAAGTATAATTAAATATAAATTTATATAAATATAAATGTATTATATAAATAAACATTTCAATAAAATAATAAAATTGTTATTATTTTAATAATAATATTATAAAAAATTAAATAATTAAAATAATGATGACATTTTTTTTTGTATTTTAGAGAAAAATTACAAATGACCATAAAAGAATATTACATTTTTTTTATCTAATAAAATAATTAATAATAAATGACAAATAAATAAATCAAAAATAGTAATGAAAATGTTTTTTTTTTTAGCATTTTAGAAAAAACTACACGACATTGAAAGAATATTTTAATTAAAAAAATACAATTGTTGTTGTTATTGTAATAATAAAATTAAATAGAACATACATAAATAAATAAATAATAAAAATTAGTAATGACTTTTTTAGCATGTTAGGAAAAAACAACATGAAATATTTATTTTAAAATTATTGTTATTTTAATAATACATTACATGTAATAATAATAAATGAATTTTTTTTTTTTTAGCATTTTAGAAAAAACTACACGACGTCGAAATAATATTTTAATTAAAATAATACAATTGTTGTTTTTATTGTAATAATAAAATTAAATAGAACATAAATAAATAATAAAACTTGTTTAGCATGTTAGGAAAAAACAACATGAAAAATAAAACATGAAATAAATTTTAAAAATATATATTGTTATTTTAATAATACATTACATGTAATAAAAATAAATGAAACAATATTTTTTTTAGCATTTTAGAAAAAAACTACATGACATTGAAAGAATATTTTAATTAAAAAATATATATAATTGTTGTTGTTATTATTGTCATAATAAAATTAAATAGAAAATAATGAAATAATAAAAAATGAAATAATAATATTTTATTTCACAAAAGAACAATATTTTATTACTATTTTAATAATATAATTAAACTTGGATTCAATTTGATAAAAACAATACTAGGCTAATAATGAAAAAAAAGTACAAAATACAGTACAGTCTTTATTTATATTGCACAATTTAAAAACAACTGAAGTCCTATAAAGAAAACCAACAACACAAAACAACAAGATCACAAACAAATAAAAGACGAGAAGAACACAAGCTGTAAAACAGATGGAGTGCATAACACACACACACACACACACACACACACACACACACACACACACACACACACACACACACACACACACACACACACACACACACACACACACACACACACACACACACATTATTTAACGCTGAAGAGAGTCCCATCTCTCATGCTTTGAGTCCGTCATGTGTTCAGCGTTCATGTTTAAGGACATTCATTTATTCTTCATATGGAGTCAGATCTGACTCAGTGCTTTTGAGCTTTTCTAGAGAATAAAAATAATTCTCTTTCTGAACATTAAAGTGGGTGAAATGAAAAGTGCATGTATATCTGGGCCAATATTGATGGATAATAACTCTGTGTTATCAGAGCAATTAATCAAGGTTCACTCCAAACCAACCAACACAACAAACACAACACACCTTTACCCGGCAACCGTCGGCATGGCAACTGAGATTGGCAGCAGGCCGCTGTGTTCTATCAGTCCGCTGGAAAGATTGAGATGAGAGAAGAGAGAGATGATTAGATAAAAAAACTGGAAAGCACTCAGGAGGAAGAGAACAGAGAAAATTGGTGCATTAAGAACCAGCCAGGAGCCGCGAGTCTGCGAGCTTCGTTCTGATGAATCAAACGATTCACTGAATCATTCTGAACGATGCTTCTGTTCTGTTCGTGTGTGTGAAGTGTTTTTAAATCACACATGGAATGATTTGCAATGAAATATATACAGACCTTGGTTTATGGGATGTATCATGCTTTTTTTTATTATTATAGCAGAATTATTTTTATAGTTTATAAAAGTGAACTTCACTTATACATTTTTCATAATTCGTGTTTTCCCCCTAAAGGCCTGGTTATAATGTCTGTCAATACTTTGAGTATATTAGATATTATACCAAAAGATATACTATAAAAACAGATATTTTAGTTATTTTTTAGTTTGAGACAAATTTATAAAAGCCCGTTCACACCAAGAACGATAAGATCAATATATTTGCGTCCAAATTTATAAATGCCCGTTTTATCCTCTGTCTCTTTAAATGCTCGAGCGCATCACAGCAGGATGGATTCTGATTGGCTGTTGATGTTTTTATCGTTTATCAGCTGGATAAAATTGTTCTGAAAGTGATCGTTTCTCTGTGGCGTTTAAGGAACACGCCGACTTTTTGGGACTTTATCCAGTCCCTCCAGAAAAACGCGATTATGTGATCATATGATTTAATGCATAATCAGCCAAAGTCTGCATATTCATGCGGGGGGCGCATTTTTTCAAATACGCCGCACTTTCGCCGCATAAATTGCCTATTTCTGCGTGCAAAATATGCGGGCTAGCATGATTTCATAATCCCCGCATTTTCGTTGCAAAAAAAGTAATATATATATATTAGCAGAAAGTTGAAAAATGTTCGTTTACTTCATACAAGAGCCACCATTTCCCCCTGTTGCCATGGGAACGTTTTGAAGTGACGTAATTACCCGACGTGGACGTCATCGAAAAGCTGCAAACCCCGTGGAGAAACCATCGATATCAGTGAAACCATGATGAAGCGCAAACTCCCATTGGCCAACAAAAATAACAGCAAAAGAGCAAAGCAATTTCCCTGTGATGACCGATTTCAGAACACAGCATCATGAAGCTTTGAAGCGTTATGAATCAGTGAGTCGATTCAGCGGTTTGGAGCGTTATGAATCAGTGAGTCGATTCAGCGGTTTGGAGCGTTATGAATCAGTGAGTCGATTCAGCGGTTTGGAGCGTTATGAATCAGTGAGTCGATTCAGCGGTTTGGAGCGTTATGAATCAATGAGTCGATTCAGCGGTTTGGAGCGTTATGAATCAGTGAGTCGATTCAGCAGTTTGAAGCGTTATGAATCAGTGAGTCGATTCAGTGGTTTGGAGCGTTATGAATCAGTGAGTCGATTCAGCGGTTTGGAGCGTTATGAATCAGTGAGTCGATTCAGCGGTTTGGAGCGTTATGAATCAGTGAGTCGATTCAGCTGTTTGGAGGGTTATGAATCAGTGAGTCGATTCAGCGGTTTGGAGCGTTATGAATCAATGAGTCGATTCAGCGGTTTGGAGCATTATGAATCAATGAGTCGATTCAGCGGTTTGGAGCGTTATGAATCAGTGAGTCGATTCAGCGGTTTGGAGCGTTATGAATCAGTGAGTCGATTCAGCGGTTTGGAGCGTTATGAATCAGTGAGTCGATTCAGCGGTTTGGAGCGTTATGAATCAGTGAGTCGATTCAGCGGTTTGGAGCGTTATGAATCAATGAGTCGATTCAGCGGTTTGGAGCGTTATGAATCAGTGAGTCGATTCAGCAGTTTGAAGCGTTATGAATCAGTGAGTCGATTCAGTGGTTTGGAGCGTTATGAATCAGTGAGTCGATTCAGCGGTTTGGAGCGTTATGAATCAGTGAGTCGATTCAGCGGTTTGGAGCGTTATGAATCAGTGAGTCGATTCAGCTGTTTGGAGGGTTATGAATCAGTGAGTCGATTCAGCGGTTTGGAGCGTTATGAATCAATGAGTCGATTCAGCGGTTTGGAGCATTATGAATCAATGAGTCGATTCAGCGGTTTGGAGCGTTATGAATCAATGAGTCGATTCAGCGGTTTGGAGCGATATGAATCAGTGAGTCGATTCAGCGGTTTGGAGCGTTATGAATCAATGAGTCGATTCAGCGGTTTGGAGCGTTATGAATCAATGAGTCGATTCAGCGGTTTGGAGCGTTATGAATCAATGAGTCGATTCAGCGGTTTGGAGCGTTATGAATCAATGAGTCGATTCAGCGGTTTGGAGCGTTATGGATCAGTGAGTCGATTCAGCGGTTTGGAGCGTTATGAATCAGTGAGTCGATTCAGCGGTTTGGAGCGTTATGAATCAGTGAGTCGATTCAGCGGTTTGGAGCGTTATGAATCAGTGAGTCGATTCAGCGGTTTGGAGCGTTATGAATCAGTGAGTCGATTCAGCGGTTTGGAGCGTTATGAATCAGTGAGTCGATTCAGCTGTTTGGAGGGTTATGAATCAGTGAGTCGATTCAGCGGTTTGGAGCGTTATGAATCAATGAGTCGATTCAGCGGTTTGGAGCGTTATGAATCAATGAGTCGATTCAGCGGTTTGGAGCGTTATGAATCAATGAGTCGATTCAGCGGTTTGGAGCGTTATGGATCAGTGAGTCAATTCAGCGGTTTGGAGCGTTATGAATCAGTGAGTCGATTCAGCGGTTTGGAGCGTTATGAATCAGTGAGTCGCTTCAGCGGTTTGGAGCGTTATGAATCAGTGAGTCGATTCAGCGGTTTGAAGCGTTATGAATCAATGAGTCGATTCAGCGGTTTGAAGCAATATGAATCAGTGAGTCGATTCAGCGGTTTGAAGCGTTATGAATCAATGAGTCGATTCAGCGGTTTGGAGCGTTATGAATCAGTGAGTCGATTCAGCGGTTTGGAGCGTTATGAATCAATGAGTCGATTCAGCGGTTTGGAGCGTTATGAATCAATGAGTCGATTCAGCGGTTTGGAGCGTTATGAATCAATGAGTCGATTCAGCGGTTTGGAGCGTTATGAATCAATGAGTCGATTCAGCGGTTTGGAGCGTTATGAATCAATGAGTCGATTCAGCGGTTTGGAGCGTTATGGATCAGTGAGTCAATTCAGCGGTTTGGAGCGTTATGAATCAGTGAGTCGATTCAGCGGTTTGGAGCGTTATGAATCAGTGAGTCGATTCAGCGGTTTGGAGCGTTATGAATCAGTGAGTCGATTCAGCGGTTTGGAGCGTTATGAATCAGTGAGTCGATTCAGCGGTTTGAAGCGTTATGAATCAATGAGTCGATTCAGCGGTTTGAAGCAATATGAATCAGTGAGTCGAACCAGCGGTTTGGAGTGTTATGAATCAATGAGTCGATTCAGCGGTTTGGAGCGTTATGGATCAGTGAGTCAATTCAGCGGTTTGGAGCGTTATGAATCAGTGAGTCGATTCAGCGGTTTGGAGCGTTATGAATCAGTGAGTCGCTTCAGCGGTTTGGAGCGTTATGAATCAGTGAGTCGATTCAGCGGTTTGGAGCGTTATGAATCAGTGAGTCGATTCAGCGGTTTGAAGCGTTATGAATCAATGAGTCGATTCAGCGGTTTGAAGCAATATGAATCAGTGAGTCGATTCAGCGGTTTGGAGTGTTATGAATCAATGAGTCGATTCAACGGTTTGAAGCGTTATGAATCAGTGAGTCGATTCAGCGGTTTGAAGCGTTATGAATCAATGAGTCGATTCAGTGGTTTGGAGCGTTATGAATCAGTGAGTCGATTCAGCGGTTTGGAGTGTTATGAATCAATGAGTCGATTCAGCGGTTTGGAGTGTTATGAATCAATGAGTCGATTCAGCGGTTTGGAGTGTTATGAATCAATGAGTCGATTCAGTGGTTTGAAGCGTTATGAATCAGTGAGTCGATTCAGCGGTTTGGAGCGTTATGAATCAATGAGTCGATTCAGCGGTTTGGAGCGTTATGGATCAGTGAGTCAATTCAGCGGTTTGGAGCGTTATGAATCAGTGAGTCGATTCAGCGGTTTGGAGCGTTATGAATCAGTGAGTCGCTTCAGCGGTTTGGAGCGTTATGAATCAGTGAGTCGATTCAGCGGTTTGGAGCGTTATGAATCAGTGAGTCGATTCAGCGGTTTGAAGCGTTATGAATCAATGAGTCGATTCAGCGGTTTGAAGCAATATGAATCAGTGAGTCGATTCAGCGGTTTGGAGTGTTATGAATCAATGAGTCGATTCAGCGGTTTGAAGCGTTATGAATCAGTGAGTCGATTCAGCGGTTTGAAGCGTTATGAATCAATGAGTCGATTCAGTGGTTTGGAGCGTTATGAATCAGTGAGTCGATTCGGCGGTTTGGAGCGTTATGAATCAATGAGTCGATTCAGTGGTTTGGAGCGTTATGAATCAGTGAGTCGATTCAGCGGTTTGGAGCGTTATGAATCAGTGAGTCGATTCAGTGGTTTGGAGCGTTATGAATCAGTGAGTCGATTCAGCGGTTTGGAGCGTTATGAATCAGTAAGTCGATTCAGCGGTTGTCACGAAGTCACGTATTTCAGCAGTTTGACACGCGATCCGAATCATGAATCGACTCACTGATTCATAGCATCATGATGCTGTGTTTTGAAATCGATCATCACTATATAAGTCGTTATTTAGTCGTTATATCAAATGTCTGTTTTGTAAAGCTACCTCTGTAAAACAGGAAGTTATTTATTCATTTTTCAGAAGTTGTAGCATATTCCTTTTGTAAAGCTACAGAACTTGTTTGACTCAATGTTTTGTAAATTTGAGCCGTGTGTTTATTGAGGTCTTCAATAAAACAAGATGGGAACATAAATATTCCCGGCACTTTCTGTCATGTAGTGCTTTTTTTCTCTTTTTCATCAAACCGCAGTTTTTGCAAGTTCCCGCAATTTCATCGCATAAAATTGCATAAATATCCCGCATTTTCCATCGCATTTTTTAAGAAAACATGCCACATAATCAAGGATTTTTGCCCGCAACAATCACAAAAAAAGCCGCATTTTTCTGGAAGGACTGCGTAATGATCAAGAGCTGTGAGCCGTCCCATGAGTGCAGCGGCGCAATGATATCACACACCGCCTGAAAATAGTCCCCAGCGCTCCCTGTGTGAGCAGGTTATCACGTTGGTTATGTTGACGTACTATTTTCAGGCGGTGTGTAATATCACTGCGCCGCTGCACTCATGGGACGGCTCACAGCTCTTGATCATTACGCAGGAATGAGAGTATAGTTCCACGAGATGCTAACGGTCTAATCAGATTCAATGATCTATGCTAAGCTATGCTAAGCGATTTTATTCAACAATCTTCCATGCCATTTTGTTTTGTTTTTGAGTTGGTTCTGTAATTCACGTTCATGGACATTCAGCTAAACATCTCCATTTGTGTTTCCCAGAAGAAACATCGTGAGGTGAGGGGATGATAACAGATCTGTCCTCGTTCATATTTTATTCTTCATATTTATATCTCATCATCTGAACAGATGGTTCTACTGTTCAATCTGTAACAGGTGGGTTTCATTTCTCCGTGGCTCATTATCAGTCATTCTAGGCTCATTTCAGGCTCATTCAGGCTAATTATCGTTTAGACATTTATTCACTCTGCACACGCTTTTATCCAAAGTGATTCATATTGAGTTGTGGTGCACATGTATATGTTTCATAGAAATAAACCCCATGACCTTGATGTTGAATCAGTATTATGTGCTTATATCTGTTCACTTTTGTTGTCTCGGGTGGTCTTCATAATCTGTTCTTTCTGATAAAGCTGGTCAAAGAGGAGGGAATATTAATAATAACTATAATAGCATCTCATTCTCAATGATATACCGGTAATAACACTGCTGATCAGATGACTTTAAGGTTACCACATATCCAGTCTTTTTCAATTATTATTACCATTTATTATTGTTAATAAGTGTCCATTATTACAATGATTCATGTTTAAACAAAAAATAATAAAACAAAAAAGACTTTAATTTCTTTAATGAGAAACATGAGATGGATTGAGCTTGATAAAGATATCCCCATGAGGGTTTTTGTTTGGCTAAAATATGATATATATAAAATATTTTTTTAACCTTTTTTTATTTAAAAACTAAATCTTATATATTTTTTGTATTTTTTTGTATAATTTATAAAACATATATACATGTTTTTTTTTTAAATGATTCACAATTTAATACTTCAAAAGATTAGAAACTTGAATTATGTAAGAACATTCCCATGAGGATTGCTTTCAAATTATGAATTGAATTTTTTTTTTTATTAAAATATTATATTAAATATGATATGTAACATGTAACCTTTTTTATTCATAAACCATATATATATATATATATATATATATAAAGTTACACATTTTTATATAATTTTTTTCATAACTTAATGCTTAACTTAAACTTGAACCCTGTAAGAACATTCCCATTAGGATTGTTAACAAATTATGAATTTAGAATTTAGATTAAATATTATAATATTTGACCTTTTTATTCATAAACTATATTTTTAAAGTTACATAATTTTTTCTCATAATTTAATACTTTAATAAATATATAGACTTAAATATGATATTAAATATTATAATATTTAAAATGCTTCATTTAAAAACTGTATTTTATATATTTTTAAGTTACATGTTTTTCTTGTAATTTAATGCTTTAAAGAAAATGAATTAGAAACTTGAATCCTAAGAAAATCCCTATTATGATTGTTTTCAAATTATGAATTTAAAATTATCTAAATATATTCCTATAAGATTTTTGACT
>CM042250.1:52633865-52668865 GCA_023566225.1 Romanogobio albipinnatus
CTACTGCTGCAATGCATGCTGGGAGCCATGAGTTTTATCCTGTGGTGGCTTAAGCCTTGTTTATACTTTCGCCTGGCTCCGCAGCGCGAGCCTCCGCTGACTGTGCTCGCTCTTCTCCAAATGGACGAGGCGTTTATACTTGACGTGCTCGCCGTTGTGCTATTCTTTAGAGGGCTACACGGAGTAATTGTTCTATAAACCATCAGAAAAAAGCGTTGAGAAGAAGTGGGCTAATATACACAGGTGACGATATTTATTTTATTACACTTCACCGAAAACCACCCTACAAAAGAATCGTGTTAAACTCATTAAACCTTGATATTATTACTTGTCACATGAGTACAAAATATATGCACACATGTATACAACTAAATTAACGATCTCTGAAATATTTCCAAATTTTTCTAAACGTTTTCATTTAGTTGAATTTTTTTTTATTAAACATGGATCTTTATTTAAAAGGGCTTAATTCTGCTTTTGTAGGCTCATTTTGTAAATATAAGCACCTAATTTGTATGTGCAAACTGGGTCCCGGTGTGATGAGACGTCATGCTCGGCTAGATTCGCCTAGAACTCGTTCATCTTCGGATGCGGAGTCGCACGCGCTGTTACAAAAAATGTCCTGCACACCGCCAGGCGAAATGGGGTCTTGCGCACCCAATGCGCACGACCGCCCACTCCGCGTTGACTTCATTTTTGCCGTGCACACCCTCGCGCTCATGCGGACGCGCCGAGTATAAACAAGGCTTTAGTAGGGTTGGAACTAAACTCTGCAGGACATCAGCTCTCTTGAACCCCTTTTCCACCGAGGCAGTGCTGGTTCGGAGCCAGAACCTTGTTTCAAATCGGTTCTTTGTCTTTCCACACCCAAAGCACCAGCTCTGAACCAGGAGAAGTGGTTCTTAAGTAGCACCAGAACATTGCTGGTCTAGAAGTAAGAAGCGCTTGCGTCAGGGGCAGGGGCCGGGGTTACCGTGACCAACAAGACGAACACAATCTTGCGACCGCCATTTTTAAAATAGCAGCTAATGGAGCTAATAGCTGATCGATTGTAATCTCCATCTGTACAAATTATGGCGAGCTGCACGAATGCGTTGGATTCGCTGTGTTTTGATGCCGATGTAGGATCGTAAAGCCATGAGCATCAATAGTAACGCAACGTTCGCCATTATTGATGAAAGGCTTAGGGTTAGGGTTAGCAACGCTAGGGTTAGCAAACAGCAACGCTAGCGAGGCCGGGGGAAAACACACACACACCAGGCTTGTTTGAGATGCATCGGCGCGGTGCAGACTCGCTGTATGACAACAAGTACAGCGAGTGCATACGACTCCTTATGCTTTTGAATCGCTCTTGTGGTCATACACTGTCAAGTCAAGTCAAGCTTATTTATATAGCGCTTTTAACAATGTAGATTGTTTCAAAGCAGCTTTACAGTGTTAAACAGGAAAATAATGCAGCATAATTTTATTCAGCCGTATAGCCGCTCCGGAGAAAACGGTGATGTCATCAGTTCATTTCAATTATCATACAGTGACAGTGTGGGCTTCAGATCAGTAATTTAGTTTATATGGTTAATTTAGTTTAATAACTAGATTTATTTGGATATTTAGTTGAAAATTTAGTGTCCCCAACTGAGCACGCCAAGCCAGAGGCAACAGTGGCAAGGAAACCAAATCCCCATCAGGAGCAGAATGGAGGAAAATAAACCTTGGGAGAAACCAGGCTCAGTCGGGGGGGCAATTCTCCTCTGGCCAATTAACAAACAGCGTATGATTATTATTCTGGCAACTTTACAGGTCAGAGGTCATAATAGATTGGAATATTCGAAGGATCGGAGGCAACACGTCGGAGACGGGTTTATTGAGGATGCCGTGTCGACGAGGCAATTATTTGGGGGAGTCTAATCATACGCTGATCGGTCTTCATAGCGCAGATGCATCTCGAACAAGTCTAGTGTGTGTGTCAAGTCAAGTCAACTTTATTTATATAGCGCTTTTAACAATGTAGATTGTTTCAAAGCAGCTTTACAGTGTTAAACAGGAAAATAATGCAGCATAATTTTATTCAGCTGTATAGCCATTTGATGTCATCAGCTCATTTCAATTTCCATACGGTGGCAGTGTGGGCTTTAGATCAATAATTAGATCAGTAATTTAGTTTATATGGTTAATTTAGTTTATTAATTAGATTTATTTCGATGTTTAGTTGAAAAATTTAGTGTCCCCAACTGAGCACGCCAAGCCAGAGGCAACAGTGGCAAGGAAACCAAAACCCCATCAGGAGCAGAATGGAGGAAAATAAACCTTGGGAGAAACCAGGCTCAGTCGGGGGGGCAGTTCTCCTCTGGCCAATTAACAAACAGCGTATTATTATTATTATTATTATTATTATTATTCTGGCAAATTTACAGGTCAGAGGTCATAATAGATCGGAATATTCGAAGGACCGGAGGCAACACGCCGGAGACGGGTTTATTGAGGATGATGTTGATTAAATAATTATTAAAGTGCAATATTCGAATGATCGGAGGCAACACGCTGGAGATGGGTTTATTGCGGATGACATATTGATTTAAGTATTATTTAATTGTAATATTCGAACAATCGGAGTCATCACGCTGGAGATGGGTTTATTGCGGATGACATATTGATTTAAGTATTATTTAATTGTAATATTCGAACAATCGGAGTCATCACGCTGGAGACGGTTTTATTGAGGATGCCGTGTCGATGAGGCAGTTGCAGGGGGAGGCTAATCACGGTCTCTGCAGACACTTCAGGGTCATGCGTTGGTCTTGTCTGGGCGCAGGTCCAGCATCTGATCTGGATACGGCCCGGATCCGGCTGACTGCAGTAAACCTCGGGATAAAACAGAGAGACTAGCATTAGCGTAGATGCCATTCTTCTGATGATGTCACGAGTACATCAGGTGTTATGGGAAGTGTTCCCGGTTCCGGCTGACCTAGTTAATGCAGCCTAACAATCATTTCATTGAAAAAGTGTTTTATGTGTATGCCACAGTAAAGAGATGTGTGTTTAGTCTAGATTTAAACTGACAGAGTGTGTCTGCTTCCCGAACAATGTTAGGAAGACTGTTCCAGAGTTTAGGAGCTAAATAGGAAAAGGATCGACCGCCTGCAGTTGATTTGGATATTCTCGGTATTATCAACTGGCCAGAATTTAGAGGCCTGTGGTGGCTCTCTATCATTTGGAAAGGCAAACCGGTTCTTAGAAGGCTCGTCAGTCGAACCAACTCAGAACTGGCACTAGCTCTGAACTAGCACCCGGTTCATTCTGGTGGAGAAGGGGTTTAAGACTGAACTTGCCTACCCCTGACTTAGAGGTACAAAAATGTACCCTTAAGCACTAGCATAACATCATGGACAGCTTGCCCATCCTGTCAGATCCAGGGAAATACTTTTTTTTTTTTTTTTATAATACTATTTTCTAACGTTTAACAATTCTTCAATAATTATTTCAAATGTGATTTAGTTTGTCATGCATTAGAATTCTATTCTAATATTAATAATAATATGCTAATTCGTTTCTTTAGTTACATCGCAATGCCAGTAGTAGTGTTATGTTCTTCTTTGCGGCAAAATCCGGATTCGAATCCAACTAGAAGCGCCTTTTTTGTTACTAAAAAAAGGCTAAACTGTCAGTTATGACAACTTTAAGAAAGAAACACGTCTTGTCAAAGATGACAGGACACCATAACACTTTGAAAGTGAACGAACTGATTTTAAGTGATATTATCAACATCTTTAATTCAGAACCCAGCCAACTCCGACTTGTTTAGAACAGACATAAGGTAAGGTAAGGTTTTTAGTCTGGCCCGCCATGGCATGTCTATGCAATATTTACATGTAATATTTATGAGCATGTTTATTAATGGCAGGTTATCGATACAGGACATTGTGATATCTCTTCGTGATATAGTTATCTGGGGTCCGTTCTTCGTACCTCGCTTAATACATCTGAGATGATTTGACAGATCCCAGATCTTTTAATCATGATAACTGATGTCTGGCTAATTTGGTTCTGCAAACGAATTTGCGGATTGGATTTAAATATCTGGATTAAATGATCTGAGATCACTGCGCGTTCTTGTTTTCCCTGAAGAGGGCAGATGCATCGATACTCGAAACCATGATCAGCAATGCAGCGATTGGCTGGCGTCAAGACAGCAACGTAATGACATCATATAATTAAAAAAGCCACCTGGCAAAAAACTTACACAAAAAAAAACACGAATATCTGGAGCTTTATAAGGAAACAGCTAAACGACCAAACCAACATAAAAGTTATAATAGATCAATGATAAATGTTTTTTACATGATTACCAATTATTTATATTCACGATTTTATAAAGTATTTGTACACCCTTTACATTTTTATTTCAATGTTGTAATTCAATTTGAAGCAGATTTGTAACGTGACAGTATTAAAGTTTCTTAAGGGTCAAGATCAAATTCTCTGCATCTCCTGCGCTGCATCAAGCCATCCCATAATATCCATCATCACTTAAATTAATGCACGGCTCAGATTAACTGTACAACATGTGTGCAAACCTCCAATAAAATTATAAAGTAATTATTCCATCACAAATAAATCGCTCAATCAAGTGGCTGTGTCTATAGTATTATACACAACATTATAATATTATATACATTCTCATATACATATACAATTTAAAATTTGTATATTATTATTATTTAAAATGATAATTATTGCCCCTGGTTCAGTAATGAACTCTTGTAATAAAGTAGCAGTGGCTGGGACAGATTTTAAGTATCACCTCAAGATGCGATCTAATCCTGTTTACATGAAATCAGCCGCTCGAGCAGGTTTAAGATTACGGACCTGTTGCTATGACAGCAAGTCCAGGATGAGCGTCGAAGAACCAAACAATCCAAGATCACGCCAAATCGTCAACAATCAAATCCAGCTAACTGAGTTAGCGAGGTACGAAGAACGGGCCCCTGGTCCGCTTTGCGTTCACACTGGCATTTTTAACGGCGAACCTAAAGTTACCGAACCAAAGGCATAGGGATACATTCACAACCTGATTGGTCGGCTTTTATGACGTATATTTCACGACGGAGCTGCTTACCAAACATTCAAAACAATGCTGTGTGCTGATTAAACGCCATCATTTTAATGCGTGTACATATGGTTTTATTTTTACCAGCTGTGAACTCACGAAGAGCTCATCAAATGCTCAAAGCATTCAGAACCAGGGCTTAAAAACGGAAAAAAATATCAATCGGTTCACTCCGAGCAGAATCGATATTATAGCGTTTCGGTTTTTGCGTTCCTCAATAAACAATACTGTTCCGAAAACGGTTTGATATGAAAAAATACCGGTTAATAACGTTATTTTAATTAAGCCTATACTTTAAACAAATATGTATAAATAGACTTATTTTCACTCAATAATAATATAACACATGGTAATTAAACTTGAATATTTATTTAATAACATTTTTAAAACCAGAAATACATGCATTAATTACAAGGCATAAACAGCGGACCTGTTTTAATGGAGCGTTAGACAATCGAAAGTGGCCTCTAATGCCGAATTATTTTCAGAAGAGTGATAACATTCTTTGTACATAACTTTTTTTCAACACGACTTGTTTTAAAAAATGCATGAATAAAGAATAAATAAACTGGATAACCATTGCTCTTTTAATGCACCGTCAACTGCTAATTTCAAAGCAAACACTGCGCAACACGTTCTTGCATCACATAATCAAATTCAGTCAGCTAATAAAGCTTGCATTTAATGCAATATAACATACCATTTAATACGAAGCATCAACCGTCTATATAGAAAACATTGACCTGTCCTGTATTGGCAATCTGAAAGACTATAGGAAAAATGTTTGATAGATGCAACCTACTTGGACAGGCTTAAACAAAATCCATAAACTAAATCAGCCTAAATCAGACTATTTGAGTTTAAAGTCCGTTCTGCTTATTTAAACGTTCGAAAAGAATGTCCTCCAATACCTGCACATTCATTGTAGACCTCAGCGGGGAAAGAAATGTACTTGAGGCATGAAAATGCGCGCTCTACTGACTTACGTTACCGGTAGATTCATAGATGATGGTGCGCGGGCATTTCACTCACGCTTGATCCGTCAACGTCACATGCTGTCCTACTCATTTCATGATTGGTCACTGCCAAATTAAAATATTAAAGAGAACGATAAAATAACGTTATTAACCGGTTAATGGTCATTTCAAATTAACGTTTCTGTTCAGAACGATTCAAATTGATTTTGATTTCGTTTCCGTTTTTGTTCCTCTTAAAATTTCGTTCGTTTCCGGTTTTCGTTTTCGTTCCTTGAACCGGTTCAGAGCCCTGTTCAGAACAGCAGCAGGATTTCCTCCAGTGTGTGCAGAAACGCAGATCTGCTTATATTGATGAGGCACTTTACCTCCTCGCTGCTCCACGTTTGCCCTCTACTCATTTTGGATACACCGATCTTTCCGCATCGTCAAATCAGCTGACTTGTAGCGTCCCATCTTGTGACATCACGTCCTGTTTTCGGTTGGTTTACACGTCTTTGGTCCGTGTTGCGTTCATATATCAATCGAACCGCACCAGAGTTGGTTTGGAAGCGGACCGAGACCCGTCTTTTTAGCGTCTCGTCCGCTTGTTTGGTGCGCACCAGGGTTCGGATGGCAGCGTTCACATATGTTCAAATGAACCGCACTAACCGAGCAATCGCACCAGGGCTCGTTTTAATCCAACCAAACATGACAAGTGTGAACGCACCCTTATGTGGCGTTCACACCGGACGCGATTCGCGCAAATAATTTGCGCTAATCGGGCGAAGGTGGACGCTTGAACATTTTGAGTTTACTCGCTTCATTCGCGCGTGAAATTTGCGTGTGACAACTACACAACAGACACGAATTCGCGTCATGGGAGGGGCTTCTATATGAACCAATATGAGCCAGCTCGTCTCGGTCACTTGACGTCTTTTTTTGTAAAAAATACTACTATTAATGTGTGACAAAACGTAGTTTAAAGACTTTTTCAGGCGATGATATAGTTGTTTAAAGCTCAAATCTGTGGTTAATTTATAAAAAGAGTGCCTATTTGAGCATTTTATCTGGCGTTTTCGGAGTTGTGAGATCCAGGCGATCAGTGACATTCCACGCTCGTTTACCCGGCGAGACCCGCCTTTCCTCGGCTAGTCCTTCTCACATTTGCTGCTGGCTCTGGCTCTTTTTTTCTGCTCCTGTCTCGTTGTGAAATGGCTCACTTGGCTCACAATGGCTCACAATAACTCACTTTCTTCCAAGCAAGATCCTTTTTATTCCTTTTAATTCCTGTTCCTGTAGTGATAGGATGATGTATCATACAGCTCCGGGTCTCCACATACGGCCACGATTATCTTGTCCTCCATTGTCGTTCGGATTTCTGCCTCCGCTTGTAAATGTGTCACTACTAGAGCAAGCTCGTGATTGGTTAACGCGGCGTGAAATATCCTTCAAAGTGATGATTTTGAGCGATTCGCACGAATCACGTGATTCGCGCGTTCAAAAAGCTCAATTCGCGTCATTCGCGCCGCCTCATTCGCGCGAATCGCGCCACAGAATGCCATTTTGCATCTCTGCATTGACTTAACATGTAAATCACTCGCGCGAATCTCGTCCGGTGTGAACGCACCACTAGAGGCCCACCCATAATCCGCTTTCGGCCTACACCACTGCCCTTAAAGGGATAGTTCACCCAAAAATGAAAATTAGCCCATGATTTACTCCCCTCAAGTCATCCGAGGTGTATATGACATTCCTCTTTCAGACGAATAAAATCGGAGTTATATTACAAAAGTCCAGGCTAATCCAAGCGTTATTATAGCAGTAATAGTTGCTCTGTTTTTGAAGTCCATAAAAATGCATCTGTCCGTCAAATAACTGCTCCACACGGCTCCGGGGTGTTAATAAAGACCTTCTGAAGCGAATCGATGCGTTTGTGTAAGAACAATATCCATAGTTAAAACTATATCAAGTCAAGATTCGACCGACCGCCTTCCGTGTTCAATTTATGGAAAAAGTGTTGAAAGTGCCCCTGCCGATGGAAAGACTAACGCGAGCAGGTCCGCTCGTCATGACGTCACGCACGCATCTTGAGTTTCACTTTCAACATTCAACACTTTTCCATGGAAGGCGATCGGCCAAAACTTTACTTGATAAAGTTTTAAATATGAATATTTCTCTTATACAAACGCATCGATTCGCTTCAGAAGGCCTTTATTAACACCCCGGAGCCGCGGGGAGCAGTTATATCCTCCTGGGACCCAAGAATAGACTTTTGTCCACTGTAGTGGACACTATATTTTAGTGAATTTCTCTGACATCATACATGTCACATGTCACAGTCTGGATGTCCTGTAAAGAGCACATTCGGGGCTTTGCAGGGATACCAAATGTTTGGAGGTTTCATCAGGACAACAACTTCTTCTTGGTCTTTAAACACGGCTGACATTAATGTTTAGCACTGTAATGGAAATATGATCATATTTTTTATAATAATAATTTATTTTCAAATTGTTTGTTATAAATCAACATCTCAGGAAAATGTTATGGGGTTTCTAATCAAAATCTGACTTTCTGTTACAGAACAGGGCATTGATTTCATAAATGACCACTGTAGTGACACCAGGATTTAAATCATGTTTATCAGGCATTCTGGAGACACAACAAGTGAACAGGGAAAGAAATTACATATCAATATTCCTATGAAATATTACATATTATTATGAAAATGTTGCCAATTTTTCCTCCCATTATTCATTACATGTTGCACCAAGAACACATTAATATGCAAATTAGATGCAGTGAATAGATACATTGTATTGAATGGGATTTTACCCACATATTTAATAAAGTAAAATGGTATATGAATGCATTTCATTATATCTTTCATAACACAGTTCAGAATCATCTTTAAATAAAGTTGATAAATAAATAAAAACCTAAAAATTGATTGGTGAATTAAAAATAAATCCCATTGTTTTTGCCTATACATGCAATTTCATGGCATTTAATTTTTTTAACAACTGAGTCCTGCTGTCAACTACAGAGTACATATCATAACATATGAATAAAATAGCATTTTTCATTTTTTTTCCCATTTGTTTCTTATGCCGTAAACAATGTAATTACATGAAAAAATACTAAATTCAAAAAACTTTGGGTTTTTTTGGGTCCCAGGAGGACATGACGGACAGATGCACTTTCTATGGACTTCAAAAACAGAGCAACTATGAATCAAATTCTAACGCTTGGATTAGCCTGGACTTTTGTAATATAACTCAGATTTTATTCGTCTGAAAGAAGAATGTCATATACACCTCGGGTGACTTGAGGGGAGTAAATGATGGGCTAATTTTCATTTTTGGGTGAACTATCCCTTTAAGGATCCCACCGCAATGACGGACACTTGTACCTTAAAAGGTTCCATTTTGTTCTCTCTCTCTCTTTTTTTTGGAGAGTGTAGTTGGGTTAACTTTTATAGCAGTGAATGAGAGTATACATTAAATATATATTTTGTGTCCCCATTTGCTCAAAAAGCAAAAGAAAAACTTTCAAAAAGAGGGAAAAAATAGAGTGAGATTTTTACCATCACTCCCATAGACGCTGTGTTAGAAACACCCTCACAGCAGAGGGGACTTGTTTTTTTGTAATTTGATGCAAAAGTAATATAATACAAAGTATTAGTGTTACATATATTTTAAAAAAAAATTAAATACCAAAAATTTCGCAGGATTTATTACACAATTGCAAGACCTTTTTTTTAGGGTTGTGAGATAAAAAAGTTGCAATTACCTTTTTTATGTTTTATTCAGGGGCAGAAACAATGGGTTATTGCCATGACTTAAAGCTGCACTATGTCAAATTTTTTCAGTAAAATATCCAAACACCACTCGGCCAGTTATATATTTAGTTCAGTTGAGACTGTGGCGACTGTGGCATAATAAAAGTCCCGCTGGGGACTGTGGCATAATAAAAGTCCTGCTGGCGACTGTGGCAGAATAAAAGTCCCGTTGGTGACTCTGGCATAATAAAGGTCCCGCTGGTGACTGTGGCATAATACAAGTCCCGCCGGCGACTCTGGCATAATAAAAGTCCCACTGGTGACTGTGGCATAATAAAAGTCCCGCTGGTGACTGTGGCATAATAAAAGTCCCGCTGGTGACTGTGGCATAATAAAAGTCCCACCGGTGACTCTGGCATAATAAAAGTCCTGCTGGTGACTGTGGTATAATAAAAGTCCCGCTGGTGACTGTGGCATAATAAAAGTCCCACCGGTGACTCTGGCATAATAAAAGTCCTGCTGGCGACTGTGGTATAATAAAAGTCCCGCTGGTGACTGTGGCATAATAAAAGTCCCACCGGTGACTCTGGCATAATAAAAGTCCCGCTGGCGACTGTGGCATAATAAAAGTCCCGCTGGCGACTGTGGCATAATAAAAGTCCTGCCGGCGACTGTTGCATAATAAAACTCCCGCCGACGACTGTGGCATAATAAAAGTCCCGTTGGCGACTGTGGCATAATAAAAGTCCCGCTGCTCGCGAGGCGTGTGTTGCGTTCATCTCATTAACACTCGCTCCAGCGGTTCCTCAGCTCCACAACACTCGGTCCTGCTCTGCTTCAGACTACAGTAACATTAATAATCACATCCATCAACATGATTTCTGCCCGAGTCCTGTCCCGATTCTTTCCCACCGGCTGTGAGGTGAAGACCACATGTCCCAAGATTCTGCGCTCAAATGTGACGTCATCAAACTACGCCTTTCTTTTGAACAGGCGACCTCTAGCGGATGGAAAAGTTACATAGTGCACCTTTAAATATAAAATCAGTTTTTAATATGTGATATTAATCATACATTATGACACATGTTCTCGTTACCAGTGTCAATATCATAGCAAACAATATTGGGACTATTTTAATGTTTTGTTTAACTATTTGAAAATAGAAATATTAGTCAAAGTCGATGAACCACAAAGAAACCCATAACTTTATGAGCCGCAAATCTGTTTGTAACTAAAACACTAAATGAATTGCTCGATGTTTTAGCATGAGCTAAAATCATCAGTAACAATGAATAATAACTATTTCCTGTTTATCAACAAGCCTTTCCTGCTGATGATCAAGCACCTGGAAATCATGTTTTATGTTTTATGCATGTAAATATCCTTCAAGTTTCTTCTTCTGAAAACTGTAAAATGTTCTGATCAATACTGTGAGTATTTTAGAGTATAAACGCCTTTCTTAAGAGTTTCCTCTCATGTTTTCTCTATTATAGCAGTTTTATATATATTTCATCCCAAAAGCAAAATGAATTATATTTTGCATAACTATTTTAGGACCATCACATGTTTTGTGCATAATTTATATAAATTGTAATAATGTGAATTTATTTTATTTGAAAGCCTGTGTTTTTGTGATTAATCCCATAATGAAACTGACCTAGTTGCACAGTTATGTTTTCTAGGATCCTCTTTTCTGAAACTTTTCATTTTGCTGAACCTAAAAAAAAAAAATAATGATGAAAAAAGGCATGAAAAGAAAAAAAAAGCAGACCTCTTATAAAAGACAGAAACTGAAACTCTTTTCTTGTCAAATCCGCCCACGTTTCCTGAACGCTCTCTCTCTCTCTCTCTCTCTCTCTCTCTCTCTCTCTCTCTCTCTCTCTCTCTCTCTCTCTCTCTCTCTCTCTCTCTCTCTCTCTCTCTCTCTCTCTCTCTCTCTCCTCTAACAAAAAAGCAGTCAGAGAGAAAGGTAGAGAAAAAAGAGTCAAACTAACCTCCCCTGTTAAAGAATACCAGACCAGTTACACATGTGGTCTCGTTAGCAAAAAATGTTGACATGGAAACCATAGCACATACGTTACATGTGCGACATCAAAGGAGGAGAAAATGACAAGAAACAGAGAGAAAAGAGCCAGATGAAAAGCTCGTGTCAGAGCTCGTTGCACCGCAAATGCTTCGCCCGCAGAAGTGGAAAGTTTCCATGTCGCAGGTCATAAACCGCTTCACTGTTCAGTCCTGATGTCCACTGATCGAGCGACTGTACGACCGCAGAGGAGTTTATTTACAGTGCTAAAACACACCCTTTATGAACACTTGATTCTGCCACGGCATACAAAATACATTCAGTGCAATTTATTATCTCGCAATTCTGACTTTTGTCTCGCAAAATGTCTTGCATATGGAAGCACATTTCTGCCACAATCATGCTTTGGTCAAATTGTAATTATGACATACAAAGTCAAAGTTATGATATAAAAAAAGAACATACTATGTCATAATTATGGATTTAGATACATTTAGACTCATAATTTAGACTTTTGTATCATAATTATGACATAACTAGAAATTATAAATCAAAATGACTGTATAAGAGAAGTCAAAATTATGATGTACAAAAAAGTCGTCATTGTGAGATTAAAGTCAAATTTATGAGATTAAAGCCGAAATTATGAGAAAAAAATTGACAAAAAGTCAAATTATGATATATATAAGTACATTTTTTTTCTCATAATTTCATCTTTTTATTAGGGCTGTCAAAAGATTAATCACGATTAATCACATCCAAAATAAAAGTTTGTGTTTACATAATATATGTGTGTGAACTGTGTATAATTATTATTTATATATAAAAACACACACAAGCATGTATATATTTAAGAAAAATTTATTATATTTATATATAAAATATTTATATTTATATATAATATAAATTATATAAATGTATACAGTATATACATGCAAATATTTCTTCAATATATACATGAATATTCATATAAACATTATAATTATACAGAGTACACACAAATATATTATGTAAACACAAACTTTTATTTTGGATGTGATTAATCGTGATTATTCTTTTGACAGCCCTACTTTTTATATAATCATTTTGTCCTCAATTTCGACTTTTATCTCATAATTTTGACTTTAATCTCGTAATGATGACTTTTGACTTTCATCATTTCGATTTAGACATTTCAATCTTATAATTTAGATTTTTGTCTTATAATTATGGCATAACTAGAAATTATGATAAATTACGTCTAAATTGACAATACATCGAAATGACTGTATAAGAGAAGTCAAATTATGATATAAAATTGATTTACAAAGTCGTCATTGTGAGATTAAAGTCGAAATTGACAAAAAGTAAAATTAGGAGATGTTAAAATTATGATATAAAAGACTAAATTGACTTACAAAGTACTTTTTTTCATAATTTCATCTTTTTATATAATAATTTAGACTTTTTTGCATAATTTCGAATTTTATCTCATAATTTTGACTTTAATCTCACTATGATGGCTTTGTACACCATCACTTTGACTTAGACTTTTTATCTTATAATTTGGACTTTTGTTTCATAATTATGACATAAAACTCAAAATGATGAGGAAAATGTTGAAATTAAAAAAAAGTTTAAATTATGAGGTGTCATAATTATGACATAAACAACGAAATTGACTAACAAAATTGAAATTATGAGAAAAAGTAAAAAAATTATGATGTACAAAGTCATTGTGAGATTAAAGTTGAAATTATGAGAAAATCTAAATTGACAAAAAGCCGACATTTTATGGTCAAATGATGATATGAAAGGCAAAGTTGACTTACAAAGTCATAATTTCATTTTATATATCACATTTTTTACTCATAATTTAGACTTTGTCAATTTAGACTTTTTCTCACTATGATGACTTTGTAAATCATAATTTAGACTTTTTATCTTATAATTTCGACTTTTGCCTCATAATTATGACATAAATCGAAATTATGAGATGAAACATACAAATATATAAACAAATATATATATATTTGACATCTCATACTTAAAATATTTTTCTCATAATTTCAACTTTAATCTCACTTATGATGACTTTTTGTCATAATTATGAGACAAAATTCAAAATTATATGATAAAAAGTCTAAATCGAAATTACGAGATAAAGTGAATTATGAGAAAGTCCAAATTATGATATAAAAAGGTGAAATTATGACTTTGTAAATCAACTTCATCTTTTATATCATAACTTCGACCTCAAAATTTCGTCTTTTTGAAATTACTTGAAAAATGCAAAATTATGAGAAAAAGTCAAAATTGACGAAAAATGTAAATTTTGAGATAAAGTCACAATTATGAAATTATGAGATAAAACGTCAAAATTGACAAAAAGTCGAAATTATGATATAAAAGAATAAATTGACTTACAAAGTCATAATTTCATCTTTTTATATCATAATTTTGACCTCATAATTTTCTCGAAAGTATGAAATAAAGTTGACATTATGAGAAAAAGTCGAAATTATGAGATAAAAAGATGAAATTATGACTTTGTAAATCAACTTCATCTTTTATATCATAACTTCGACCTCAAAATTTCGTCTTTTTGAAAGTACTCGAAAAATGCAAAATTATGAGAAAAAGTCAAAATTGACGAAAAACGTAAATTTTGAGATAAAGTCACAATTATGAAATTATGAGATAAAACGTCAAAATTGACAAAAAGTCGAAATTATGATATAAAAGAATAAATTGACTTACAAAGTCATAATTTCATCTTTTTATATCATCATTTTGACCTCATAATTTTCTCGAAATTATGAGATAAAGTTGACATTATGAGAAAAAGTCGAAATTATGAGATAAAAAGTCTAAATTGACATACTAAATCATAATTAAAAAATCTATAAAGTTATTTTTTTTAAGTCAAGTCCCTTTACAGTTCTCCGTTTTCATACATTTCTTAAAAACAATCCACCTTGTTTCTCAATCGCCTGTTACACACTTTCACCATCCAATCATTTCCAGGTGGACAGTTTTTCTCTCAGTGAACATTTTACTGATTGCTAAAGTGAAATGACCGACTTTAGATTGCATGACTTCAGTAACGTGGCAAATCTACAGGAGAAACGTTTGAGATCGCTGCGGTCTCAGAGGACATAAAGTCTCTCTTTAATCTCATCGTGCAGTAAAATTAAAGAGATCTCATCGTTCCTATAAGGGAAGTTGAACTTTTGCCCTCTTTCCTGGAGCCTAATGCAATGAAATATCAAGGTTTTGCTTGTTGCTTTACTGTAATACACACAAACAATACCATGCACACAATCGCACAATGAAACGGCATCTTTCCATCTGCACCAGCGTATGTTTCATTAAGATTATATGACTGAGATATTCCTCGTAATGTGTGTCACAGCACGGGATGGCGGTTCTGGTTTCCAATTGTTCAATAATGATCTATCTGCCAATTCAACGCCCGCCGCAATATGAATAAAACATAAATGGAGGGCGGCGAGGCAGTTTTACTGTATAGCTTTGCTTTGAAAGAAAATGCATAATGTGAGAAATGTTGGTCTGTACTTTTCGAAAACCCAGAGATGTCAGGTCACAGTCCACTAAAACGCTCCGTATGGATGTTGATTGGCGGTAAAAACACTTGAAGAGACCTTTAGCATTCATGTTCCCCGCTGTGGGAGAGAGACTCGTATGTGTTATACCGCTTTCTCATTGTAGACAGAGGATTTCTTTCATAACAGTAAAATAACCGACGATTGCAAACTAGAGTATAGCATGTTTTCAGATTGGTCAATTAAGCATTGAGGAACATGAGGTTGTGCTGTAGTAAATATCATCAAACAGCATATAGAGGAAGATAGGGATGCACGATATATCGGCCATCATATCAGTATTGGCTGATGTTTATTAGGGGTCAAGCACCGAATGTATCCATTGGCGTTCTTCCGTTCTCTTTCGTTCAGTCACTACGACGTACGTTAGTGACTAACGAATGGGGGTTTCGCTTAGAAGCCTATCATCTTCGAGCACTTAGAAACGCCCAATCATCTCGGGAACATGATCATCTCGGTGTTACGGTCAAGACTCCATGCTGATGCCGGAGCGAGAGTCCCCTCTGCCACACCCCAATCTGCGGTCTCTACGGGAGGCTGCACTTTGGCTGGTGGCCAGGGTGACCTGAGGGTGATGGTGTGGAATAAAGCTCCGACGCTCATGCCTCGGCCCACACCCCCCTCTCATGCACCTGACCCGCCCCGTGCTCAGGCGTCTACATCGGGGCTGGCTCATGCTGTCCCGACTGTGGCGTTTGGCATGGCGGAAGACGAAGAACTGTCTATCGCCGCATCACAAGGTGGGCTGGAGTCATCTGAGGATGATGATTCGGCTGCGTTGCCGCCTTCGGGCGTTCCAGCGTTGCCCGAGTCGGACCCAGAGTTGACAGCCATGCTCTCTCGGGCCGCCGCAGTGCTTGGGTTGGAGTGGAACCCTACGTACGTCTCCGTTCCCTCCTCAGGGAACGAGGGTTACATCCGTAACCGAGATGTTTCTCCTTCTTCTGCTCTTGATGCCCATAAAACCACTTGCAGGAAAATTATGAAATATGGCACAAAGATAGAGGACAGTATGATCTGGCACTATACCAAATTTGGAGTCTCTAACTCAAACTCTCTAGCGCCACCAACTGTCCAAATTTTTGAAAACGAACTTTTCTAACCGTTGGGCTGATTTTCACGAAAATTGAACCAGATCATCTGCAGACCATGCTGACGAAACGTTATGGAATTCAAGTTGATTCGTCAAACCGCTCTCAAATAACACGCAAACGAATTTGACTAAATGGCCGCCAAAATGAACACAAGGCTATATCTCTGCAACGCTTTAGCGTATTCTCACCAAACTTGGTGTGTGTTATCACAATCATGACCTGAGGGTACCTGCACAGTGCCACCTAGTGGTCAGGAGATATGAAAAATTGACATTTTTGCTCATAATTCTGAACGGTTTGGCCAAAAATGACAAAACTGGTCTCTTTAGATTTGGTGTAGCATGCAGAGTTAAACGATACCCAATTTTCCCATATCGGCCATTTTGGGCATCTGCCATTTTGAATTTTGTCATAAAATGCTATATTTTACGAACGCATTGCTGTATTGTTATGAAACTCTGTATGTGTCTTCGGCACCATGCCCTGACAGTACTCAAACGTTATAATGAAATTTCCCCAAAATGCTAATAACTTTTGATTACATTAGCCTATGTAATGAAACTGGTCTTAACAGATTCCTTGGGTCATGTCGAGAATGTATATATCAATTTAGCCATAGTCGGATGAACTTCATGTCCGCCATTTTGATTTTCTTAAAAATCTTACTTTTCGAACTCCTCCTAGACCGTTGGTCCTATTTTCACCAAATTCGAGTCAGATCATCTTCATACGGTGCCGACAAAGAGTTATGGATTTCGTGTTGATAGACAAAACCGTTGTATACCGCATCAACAAAGTTGAGGCATGATACCAAAATGACTCTGAGGCTGTATTTCTGCAATGCTTTGACATAATGACACCAAACTTTCCATGTGTCATTGTCACTTCACTCTGACCACATCAGTTTCGTAACAGCTTTAACAATTGGCCAAGTGATAACCCATTAAATCACATTCATAGTGATCTAGTACAGTTTATCTGATTTTTCAGCAATTTTGCCATAAAATCGTCGTAATATGCCTTTAATTGCTCATTGTTGTAGTTGCTCTAATACCAGACATGCTTGCATGACTTAATGTGCCTTCTTTGTGCTTGGCCCCTTAATTGCTGCTTGCAGCTGTATTTTCTAATGTAATTGTTATTGACCCAATAAGAAAATTTGGCCAATATATTAAAGCAGATGGATTATTTCCCTCAAATGCGTCATATCAGTGTATCCCTAGAGGAAGTGGTTGTTATGAACGTTAATGTGCATAAAAAGAAACAAAAGAAACACAAATCTCTCATTTAACGTTTTTATTACGGACAAAATGAAACAAAAAGGCATAGTGACACAAAATGACCTGGCTGGCAAGGAAAGAAAAAAAAAAGTATTCAAAAAGTAAAAATAAAAGCAATTGTCATCATCATCATCATCATCATGAAAAAACAAACAAAAACAAAAGAACATATTGTAGTTATAAGCAAAATTGATCTCATTTTGTTCATAAATAGAAACCTGTTAAACATTATTAAATATTAACTGATGGGCAACTTGCTGATAACATTTTAAAATAATCATCATTGCTGACTTTACAAATAAAATAACTACAATTGGCAGGTTTGTACACAAATTAAATGTCTTAGAAGTTATTTATTTTATCCAACTAAAAATAGTATGCTACAGTAGAAAAAAAAAAAGATTAAAAGAAAACGTCCGACTAAATGATCGAATGCATTTCATTTTTTTCCCACAAAACTTAAAGATGAGATCAACACAATAGAACATCTAGCAAAAGCTACTAGAAAACTATAGACCCACTGTTGATTTAATTTACTGTGTGCTGTATTATCTCACATTATAGTTCACCTTTACGTTATATTGGTGGATTTAATGTCAGTCAAGACCAGGCAAAAGAAATGAATTGAATACTGCGTTAGGCTTGAAACGACCTCTATGCAAGTACACCATGTGACGCGTGTGATTCAGCACAGCACAAGTATGTGGTGCGTTTTCTTCATCTACAGTCAGTCACTGTCGTGGTGGAGAAACGTTTAAAGAGGATATTGCTGAATGATAAGTTAAAGTTAAACATGGCACAAACTGTGTTCACATCTGTGTACTTGTGTAAAGTAGGTTTCTGGCCTTTGACCTGAATCCGGAGGCGCATTTACACTTCACATTTAGAACCTGAGAGTAAATCGACAAAGCTGATCAAATCGCGTCACAAGTTTGGCTGCGAACACGCTTCGTTAGATCATGCGTTTGCGATCTCAGAGTCGTGCAGGAGTCCGTTTCGAAATCAAAAATGGGGCTCCGACGAATCGGGCAGCCTAAATGGAGAGCCAGGTCATGCAGTCGGTCATGGGTTTTTTGCCATAGATCTTTATTTGGGGGGGGGGGGGGGATCACACCAGTGAGCACAGATTTAATGCAAGATTGTGTACGTGGTGTGAAAACACTCTTCTGATATCACCTGCACAGGCTGTTCAGTTACACAACGCACAAATACACTCACACACACACGCTCGTTCACTCCGGCACGCATTCACAAAATACCATTTAAAATACAAATCAATGAATTATAAGTCATATTAAAGAAGAAAAAATATCTGGACTTCATCTTCCCAATTTGACCCCCCCAAAAGTGATATTTACAATCACACTGTGACAGATCAACAAAGACCTACACGGGTCTTTCGATTTACAAAAAGAAGTTGTATTTATCAATTTGAGTATTTCTCTTCTTTTTTTTCTTTTTTGTTGCCTAAAATTCACAAGCATCAGTCGATGTATCGCCCTCGAAAGAGACGCAACGGGCCAAAACAAGAGCTATGTTGCAAGCAGGAAATAAATAAAAGTACAACAACAAAACAAAACGAAAATGAGACGAGGAAAGGAAAGGAACTGAGAAACTAAGAGGAGAGTTTTCCTCTGTTATAGTTAAAGCTCATTCGCCCTGAGGGCCGGTTTAATGGTAGTTTGCTTTATTTCTTTTTTTTCCTTTTCGCTTTTTGTTATATACATCTTTTTTTTTTTTTTTTTTCTTTTAAGTTTATTCAGAGACGGGGTGAGTGCTCTCTGAGGTCTCTGGCGCACAGGCCTGTACATTTTTAAGTGCTTGGCAAAAATGAAAGGATCACTAGTAGTCTTCAGAACGCGTACACACACACATCCTTCTAAAAACGAATGCAAAATGACACTGAGGGAAACTGATGATGTCTGGGAAGGGTGGAGAGGTGCGGAGGAGGGGGGGACTCCCTGGTGTTGTTTCATCTTTTCTCTTTCCGTTCTCCTTGTTTTGCTTCAAGTGAGGTAGAGTGGCTTATCCCTGCCTATCATACTGCCACTGCAAGACAATGAGAAACAAATCAGCGTCAGGGACAAAAGCTCAGAAAGTTCATTTTCACACAGAAGTGAGAATTGTGTCATCATTCGCTCACTCTCACGTCACGCCAAACCCAAATTCAAAGCAAGCCATTGAACAAATTTTCGAGATAATTGGCCGAATGTCTGAGCTGCTCAATTCCGTTCAACCTCTTCCTCAGATCTTATATGACTTCAAAACACGCATGTGTCCAATGGACCACAGTTATGAAATGTTGCTAATTGTGTTATTAAAATCTATGATGAAATGTTTCTTTACGCGTACGCAAGCATTTGCACAGCCTTGCAAAGTAGGGGAGCGCGGGGCACACCCTAACGCGGGGTTAGTTGTAACTCGCATGTTTTAACCCTTTCCACACATGCGAGAATGACCAAACTTAGTGTATTAGTTGCCATATCAACATTATTTAGAGAAAAATAGCGCCAAACTTAAAAAATCTCTGGAAGATATCACTAAACATGAACAGGTACATTTCTTACCTAAGTTTAGTTTTCATCTCTATTTTTGTGTTTATTTAAAATAAGACAAATCTGATATTATTGTAATCTTCTATCTGTTATTGAACAGTTGAGATGTTCTTTAATGCGGATCTAACAGCAGAAGACACGAGCCGCGGTTTACATCCCAGTGGAGCAGATGGGGTTACAATGAGCCCCTATTAGAAATATGCCATTATATTCTATACTTTTAGGAATTCTTTTGAGAAACCATGAGAAAAGGGTGAATAATGACTGAGTTCATGTTCAGAAATGATTAATTATTATTATGTTTTGAACTCTGCTGTTTAGCTGTATTTAGCCATGTGTTTGTAGTCAAACTCAAAAATGAGTATATTTTTAATGATTAAAAAATGCCATTATTTTATTTTAAAAAGTTAATAATTGTATTTTGTTTGTCTTGTATGTTTTTTGATTATATCAGGTGACATTTTAAGCTGTCATTTGGTCATGTTACATTGTGCCCCACCTATGGGGCATGTTGTCACATTTCACTTCCATTCTTTCGGGGTAAATCAAGAAAAAAGTAAACACTGTATTAATGAAACAAAACCACATAATTGTACTAGACATGTGTGCAATTAATGTGGGAAACCATAAATACTCTGAACCCCAAGTGGATTTACACAAACTGAGAAAGTCAAAAAGCGTGAGGTTGTGCCCGCTCTCCCCTATACTACATTTGACTCATACGCAGTTTTGAGCAATCTCTCGCCATGAGTTACAACCCATGTAAATACTGCAAAAATGTTTAATGCACATGTGCAACCTGCAAAAGTCTCTTCTGATGACGAAATTTGCGTCGCGTGCACTGTAGTGTACACTGACCCTCGCATATACGCTTAAAAAGTGTAGGGATAGTTCACCCAAAAATGAAAATTAGCCCATGATTTACACCCCCCCAAGTCACCCGAGGTGTATGACGTTCTTCTTTCAGACAAATAAAATCGGAGTTATATTACAAAAGTCCAGGCTAATCCAAGCGTTATTATAGCAGTAATAGTTGCTCTGTTTTTGAAGTCCATAAAAATGCATCTGTCCGTCATATAACTGCTCCACACGTCTCCGGGGTGTTAATAAAGACCTTCTGAAGCGAATCGATGCGTTTGTGTAAGAAAAATATCCATAGTTAAAACTTTATCAAGTAAACTTTCGGCCGACCGCCTTCCGTGTTCAATTTATGGAAAAAGTGTTGAAAGTGCCCCTGCCGATGGAAAGACTAACGCGAGCAGGTCCGCTCGTCATGACGTCACGCACGCATCTTGAGTTTCACTTTCAACATTCAACACTTTTCCACGGAAGGCGGTCGGTCGAAAGTTGACTTGATAAAGTTTTAAATATGGATATTTTTCTTACACAAATGCGTCAATTAGCTTCAGAAGGCCTTTATTAACACCCCAGAGCCGTGTGGAGCAGTTATATGACGGACAGATGCACTTTTTATGGACTTCAAAAACAGAGCAACTATTACTGCTATAATAACGCTTGGATTAGCCTGGACTTTTGTAATATAACTCAGATTTTATTCGTCTGAAAGAAGAATGTCATACACACCTCGTGTGACTTGAGGGGAGTAAATCATGGGCTAATTTTCATTTTATCTATCCCTTTAAAGTGCCCCTATTATGGATTTTTGTAAATGAACTTTCATGTATTGTGTAATATAGTTCATAATATATATTATGATTATTACATATAGTAATAAGTGAATGAAAACATCCTGTAAAGTTTTAAATCTGTAAGTTATTTCAATTAAACGAATCGTTTTTGAAACGAGTCACAAGCCATTTCAACATTTCGACAAAACATTAGCATATTGCCCGTCCGCTTAACCCCCTCAAACACTGCAGATAGCATCATGCTGAGAAGACGCTGTGCTCTACAATGTGTTTATTGTGTAAGTATCTGGCTAACTCACATTATTACTGTCTTACGCTTTCCATGCCGCCACTGGACTCTAGAGCTGTGAGACGTGTTCTCTGAGTGACCAATCACGCTTCTCTGTCTGCCAATCACATGGACGAGTCTGGGTTTGGCTGTTGCCAGGAGAACGGGACTCTCCTGACTGCATTGTGCCAAGTGTAAAGTTTGGTGGAGGGGGGATTATGGGATGGGGTTGTTTTTCAGCGGTTGGTCTCGGCCCCTTAGTTCCAGTGAAAGGAACTCTTAATGCTTCACCAAGACATTTTGGACAATTTCATGCTCCCAACTTTGTGGGAACAGTTTGGGGACGGCCCTTTCCTGTCCCAACATGACTGCACAAAGCGTACTTGAAATACTACTGTAAATCAGCTGAGGGCCACTATTAAATTTACATTTATGCATTTGGCAAAGCGACTTACATTGCATTCAAGGTACACATTTTACATCTTGCTTTCCCTGGGAATGTCCTTGGCGTTGCTAGCGCCACGCTCTTCTGTTTGAGCTACAGGAAAGCCTAAAACTGTGTCTATTAATGCAGGTTGTCTGTCATTCTTACTACTTTGAGTAAAGATAAAGGATCAAGATTTGTTCTGCAAATGTTAAAGTTTACATTAGCTGGGATAATGTACTAGCATGTGCACCACAATACATTAGACACAAACACACAGGTTTGTTGATGGAAGCACACTTGCTAATGCGGGTGGTGAGGAATTACACTCATAATGTACCTCAAACTGAGGAGCATCACTGAGAAACGTCCTGCTCAAGGTTCGGGATGAATAACTAGTTCTTCCAATGTTTCGTCATTGATTCGGACTCGCGCTGGGATTGGTGTAAAATCAACGTCATCATTACTGTGTGTACTATCGCTGAGCTTTAAGAACAGGAAGTCTACTTTAGTGTTTGTCATACAGGTTTGGGAAAACATGAGGGTGAATAAATTATGATTTTTGGGTGAACTGGTATTTTAACTGTTATTGTATGTGTTTTTTTTTTGCATTGCATTGTTATATTACACAATAAATAATGCATGCCGCACAGCTCTGAAACCACACATGCGGCTTGCACACGCTCACAGAGTCCCCTGATACTGACACACGTCTCAGGGGACAGTTAACATCATAACACACACACAAACACTGTTTACCTGCAGTGGTTTCCGCCGCACTCCCGGTTGCAGTACTCGTTGTCCCAGTCGGGGTTCTGGCCCACTGGGTTCGGAGCCCCTGGAGACTGAGACCCCCCCACGCTCTTCTGATACTCCGACTGTAAGTGAGAGAATCCCTGAGAGAGAGACAGGACACGTATTTTATTAGCATTTTAAGGCCAGAAACATATGCAAGTATGCAAACATGAATGCTTAGCCAATGCAATGAAAGTGTAACCCTGATGTGTGTACTTCACATACACTATATTGCCAAAAGTATTGGGTCGCCCCTGCAGACGCTTCTACACACATTAGTGAGAGAATGGGCCGCTCTCAAGAGCTCAAGCGTGGGGCCGTGATCGTGGACACCTGTGCAATAAGTCCAAATATTATCCTAAATATTCCACGCTCAACTGTTAGTGGGATTATAACAAAGTGGAAGCGACTGGGACAACAGCAAATCAGCCACGAAGTGAAATCACAGAGCGGGGTCAGCACATGCTGAGGGTCACAGAAGTCGCCAACTTTCTGCAGACCTCCAAACTTCTGTGGCCTTCAGATGAGCTCAAGAACAGTGTGTAGAGCTTCATGGAATGGGTTTCCATGGCCGATCAGCTCATCCTAGCCTTACATCACCAAGTGCAATGCCAAGCGTGGGATGTGGTGGGGTAAAGAGCACCGCCACTGGACTCTAGACCTGTGAGACATGTTCTCTGAGTGACAATCCCATGGACGAGTCTGGCGGTTGCCAGGAGAACGGGACTTGCCTGTCTGCATTGTGCCAAGTGTAAAGTTTGGTGGAGGGGGGATTATGGTATGGTGTTGTTTTTCAGGGGTTGGCCTCTTAGTTCCAGTGAAAGGAACTCTTTATGCTTCACCAAGACATTTTGGACAATTTCATGCTCCCAACTTTGTGGGAACAGTTCGTGGACGGCCCCTTCCTGTCCCAACATGACTGACCAGTGCACAAAGCGTCGCTCCATAAAGACATGGATGAGCGAGTTTGGTGTGGAGGAACTGGACTGCACAGAGTCCTGACCTCAACCCGATAGAACACCTTTGGGATGAATTAGAGCGGAGACTGAGAGCCAGGCCTTCTCGTACAACATCAGTGCCTCACACATGCGCTTCTAGAAGAATCCCCATAAACACACTCCTAAACCTTTTGGAAAGCCTTCCCAGAAGAGCTGAAGCTGTTAGAGCTGCAAACTCAATATTAAACCCTACGGATTAAGAACGGGAAGTTCATGTGCATGTGCAGGCAGGCGTCCCAAAACTTTTGGAAATATAGTGTATCTTAAAATGTACCAAAAGCATATTATTAAAAAAAATTAAACCTGACATTTGTTCCTAACTTCTTTTCAAAACAGTTTATGAAGTGTTTCCTTGTATTGCTTGACTGTAGGAAGGTGCTAAACACTGACGGTGCTTTGGAAAATCAGACCTTTTCACACACAACGTCTTCAGAACAGAGACAACACCTCCGAAACAACACATCCTCCACCCGTTCTCACTTCATCTCATTTCACCTCGCACGCATAAGATGACCTGTCCTTATTCAAGTTCATTTCATAACATTTTTCCAACAAGATGTGTTTCTGAACACCGCTATTAATATTGAGCGATATTAATATAAACATGAAGTATATACTGTGTGTGTATAAATGTTTTTCCACATCAAAAATAAGCTTGTTTGCTTGTTTTATATTTAACACTTTGATCATGGCAAGATCGGAACGGAATACTACCATACAGACTACACTGCTTATATAGAGTATACACCCCCCCCCCCCCCCCCAAATAGCACATGAACCTGTATGCAGTATGCAATTATAAATGTTTCCTGGTGCTAAATGCATGTATAAGTAGTGTGCAATCTCATCCAACAAACAGTATAAATGGAAGGTTAAGTGCATTGCATTGTGGGATAGAATACCTATTGCAGTGTGTTCTGGTTGTACAGTGCTGGTCCAACCACACCCCATAAACACAAGTATGTGTGGCATTTAGTACATGAAGCTGTGTGCAGTATGTCCCGCTAAACATTTCTACGGTCATGTTTGGACTGGAATACTGTCAAATATATGCTTTAAGCTGTTTTTTAATTAGTATGCAAAGTAGTATGCAATGCAAAACATTTCTAGGGCTTATTTGCATTTAAAAAAATCAAATAAACACTGGAAATGGATGGTCAAGTTGAGAGCATTGCATTGTGGGATACAGTACCTACAGTGCATTTTGGCAAATGGAAATGTCATTTATGCAAATAGAAATTTCAGATATTATGGAAAGTATTGCATGGTGGTGTGCCGATCCAATCACAAGCACATGCTGTGTTTAGTGCATGAAACTGTGTGCAGTTTGCCACGCTAAATGTTTCTATGGTCTGGAATAGAATTACTGTTTATTATGCAATACTCTTTTTTAATAGTATGCAAAGTAGTATGCAATGCAAAACATTTCTAGGGCTTATTTGCATTTGAAAAAAATCAAATAAACACTGGAAACGGATGGTCAAGTTGAGTGCTTTGCATTGTGTGTCAGTACCTACAAGTGCACATTTTGGCAAATGTGAAATTTGAGATGCTATGCACACTTTGCACAGTGTTACATGGCAGTGTGCTGTTCTAATCGCACCCCATAAACCCAAGCATGTGTGGCTTTTAGTGCATGGAACCGTGTGCCTTATGCCACGCTAAATGTTTCTATGGTCATGTTTTGAATTCAATAGAATTACTGTTCACTGGTCAATATATGCTGAATACTCTTTTAATAAATTAGTATGCAATGCTAAACATTTCTAGGACTTATTTGCATTTTTAAAGAAATTAACTACCAAGTTGAGTGCATTGCGGGTCAGTACCTACAATGCACATTTTGGTAAATGTAGTATAGGGGAGAGCGGGGCACAACCTAACGCTTTTAGACTTTCTCAGTTTGTGTAAATCCACTTGGGGTTCAGAGTATTTATTGTTTCCCACATTAATTGCACACATGTCTAGTACAATTATGTGGTTTTGTTTCATTAATACAGTGTTTACTTTCTTCTTGATTTACCCCGAAAGAATGGAAGTGAAATGTGACAACATGCCCCATAGGTGGGGCACAATGTAACATGACCAAATGACAGCTTAAAATGTCACCTGATATAATCAAAAAAACATACAAGACAAACAAAACACAATTATTAACTTTTTAAAATAAAATAATGGCATTTTTTAATCATTAAAAATATACTCATTTTTGAGTTTGACTACAAACACATGGCTAAATACAGCTAAACAGCAGAGTTCAAAACATAATAATAATTCATCATTTCTGAACATGAACTCTCAGTCATTATTCACCCTTTTCTCATGGTTTCTCAAAAGAATTCCTAAAAGTGTAGAATATAATGGCATATTTCTAATAGGGGCTCATTGTAACCCCATCTGCTCCACTGGGATGTAAACCGCGGCTCGTGTCTTCTGCTGTTAGATCCGCATTAAAGAACATCTCAACTGTTCAATAACAGATAGAAGATTACAATAATATCAGATTTGTCTTATTTTAAATAAACACAGAAATAGAGATGAAAACTAAACTTAAGTAAGAAATGTACTTTTGCTATGGTTAAATACATATTCAGTGATATCTTCCAGAGATTTTTTAAGTTTGGCGATATTTTTCTCTATATAATGTTGAAATGGCAACTAGTAAATACACTAAGTTTCGTCATTCTGGCGTGTGTGGAAAGGGTTAAAACATGCGCGTTATAACTATTAGGTTGTGCCCCGTGCTCCCCTATGCATTTATCAGATATTATGCACAGTATTGCATGGTAGTGTGCCGTTCCAATCGCACCCCATAAACACAAGCACGTGTGGCGTCTCCCAGTATGCACGCTAACCTGCTGTCCTGGGGGTGGGGAGTGCAGCGGAGCCTGGAGGCCCATCTGGTGAGAGATGATTGGCTGTGACTGGACCTGCTGCATGCGGATTGGCTGGTTGAGGAGGGAGCCCTGGTGCAGAGAGAGCTGCTGGTGGAGGGGAGGGCTGATCTGGAAGGACGCTGGGGGGGAGGCACTGAGCGCGGGCAGCATGGCCGAACGGGGCAGGCCGTGTCTGGGAGCCCCCGCAGCGTAGCTCTGGAGGTCCGAGAGGGGGAAGGGGCTGGGGCCCAGGTACGGGGAGGAGGGCTGGGGCGGGACGCTGTACAGGGAGGCGTTGGGGGGCATCATGTGTGACGATGGCTGGCTAGACTGGGCGCTTTTGCTCTCCACCGGGTCACTGTAGGTCTGAGAGACAGAAAATGCACATGGTCAAAATGGTGTGGGGTTTACTTCAAAACAGTTTTCAATCAGAAAGTGCTAGAAAATTCCACAAATAATTAAAGAAATGGGAGGTAACACATGACATTTTGAAGTAGAAAGACTACTAAAATGCACTCCATAATCAATATTTACAACTTCAACAGTTTTTAAAGTGTTAGAGCTGCATGAGTCTAGATATATTGAGAATCACATTTGTTTGTTTTTTTAAATAAAGATCATGATTCTGAAGAGACAACTAAACAAAATAACATGGACATTACTGGTGGTTCTGACGAAATATTTAAAAGAATATTTAATTTGATTTCATTCTTTTTTTTGTTAAAATAGATCAGATTGAGTGAATGATTTCAATGACTCACAAGACAAGACTTCACTTGTTTCATTACTGGATGAATCAGTGTTTTTGAATGAATCTCTTGAATGAATGATTCAGTGACTCACTCATAAAGACTTCACTTGTTTCATTACTGGATGAATCAGCGTTTTTGAACGAATCTCTTGAATGAATGATTCAATGACTCACTCATAAAGATGTCACTTGTTTCATTACTGGATGAATCAGTGTTTTTGAACGAATCTCTTGAATGAATGATTCAATGACTCACTCATAAAGACTTGTTTCATTACTGGATGAATTAGCATTTTTTAACAAATCTTTTGAATGAATGATTCAGTGACTCACTCATAAAGACTTCACTTGTTTCATTAATGGATGAATCAGTGTTTTTGAACAAATCTCTTGAATGAATGATTCAATGACTCTCTCATAAAGACTTCACTTGTTTCATTACTGGATGAATCAGTGTTTTTGAACAAATCTCTTGAATGAATGATTCAGTGACTCTCTCATAAAGACTTGTTTCATTACTGGATGAATTAGCATTTTTGAACAAATCTTTTGAATTAATGATTCAGTGACTCACTCATAAAGACTTCACTTGTTTCATTACTGGATGAATCAGTGCTTTTGAACGAATCTCTTGAATGAATGATTCAATGACTCACTCATAAAGACTTCACTTGTTTCATTACTGGATGAATCAGTGTTTTTGAATGAATCTCTTGAATGAATGATTCAATGACTCACTCATAAAGACTTCACTTGTTTCATTACTGGATGAATCAGTGTTTTTGAACAAATCTCTTGAATGAATGATTTAATGACTCACTCATAAAGACTTCACTTGTTTCATTACTGGATGAATCAGTGTTTTTGAACAAATCTTTTGAATGAATGATTCAGTGACTCACTCATAAAGACTTCACTTGTTTCATTACTGGATGAATCAGTGTTTTTGAATGAATCTCTTGAATGAATGATTCAATGACTCACTCATAAAGACTTCACTTGTTTCATTACTGGATGAATCAGCGTTTTTGAACGAATCTCTTGAATGAATGATTCAATGACTCACTCATAAAGACTTGTTTCATTACTGGATGAATCAGCGTTTTTGAACAAATCTCTTGAATGAATGATTTCAATGACTCACTCATAAAGACTTGTTTCATTACTGGATGAATCAGTGTTTTTGAATGAATCTCTTGAATGAATGATTCAATGACTCACTCATAAAGACTTGTTTCATTACTGGATGAATCAGTGTTTTTGAACAAATCTCTTGAATGAATGATTCAATGACTCTCTCATAAAGACTTCACTTGTTTCATTACTGGATGAATCAGTGTTTTTGAACAAATCTCTTGAATGAATGATTCAATGACTCACTCACAAAGACTTCACTTGTTTCATTAATGGATGAATCAGTGTTTTTGAACAAATCTCTTGAATGAATGATTCAATGACTCTCTCATAAAGACTTCACTTGTTTCATTAATGGATGAATCAGTGTTTTTGAACAAATCTCTTGAATGAATGATTCAATGACTCTCTCATAAAGACTTCACTTGTTTTATTACTGGATGAATCAGTGTTTTTGAACAAATCTCTTGAATGAATGATTCCATGGGCGTCGGAACCTTTGTATGTGTGCGGGACAAGACCCACTCACTTTTTACGATCAATGATATTGGACCCACTCACTTTTATCGTCTCTAACATTCAGCACATGTCTGTTTACCTACCCCTAATCGATAAACACTTATTATTAAACACGTTAGATGCTTTATTTCCACTTTTCTAATATTTTCTTCATTTTTATTGAAAATAAATGCCTTTCCGATCTGATATGTGATGGGAAAAGAGAGAAGATTGAACTCGGCGAAAGCCGGACTCGAACCGAGGTCGATTTTTGTCAAAAACTAGATGCCGTGCGTCTTACCCCTACACTACTGCCACTCTCAATTATTTGGCGATTTCCGTAATTTTGTCTTTCCAAACTATACATTTAGCAAGCAAAACAGTATATTTGTACTTTATGAAGACCCACCCACATTTTTTTTGCTTCCGATTAATGATTCAATGACTCACTCATAAAGACTTGTTTCATTACTGGATGAATCAGTGTTTTTGAACAAATCTCTTGAATGAATGATTCAATGACTCACTCATAAAGACGTCACTTGTTTCATTACTGGATGAATCAGTGTTTTTGAACGAATCTCTTGAATGAATGATTCAATGACTCACTCATAAAGACTTGTTTCATTACTGGATGAATTAGCATTTTTTAACAAATCTTTTGAATGAATGATTCAGTGACTCACTCATAAAGACTTCACTTGTTTCATTACTGGATGAATCAGTGTTTTTGAGCAAATCTCTTGAATGAATGATTCAATGACTCACTCATAAAGACTTGTTTCATTACTGGATGAATCAGTGTTTTTAAACAAATCTCTTGAATGAATGATTCAATGACTCACTCATAAAGACTTCACTTGTTTCATTAATGGATGAATCAGTGTTTTTGAACAAATCTCTTGAATGAATGATTCCATGGGCGTCGGAACCATTGTATGTGGGGGGGACAAGACCCACCCACTTTTTACGATCAATGATATTGGACCCACTCACGTTTATCGTCTCTAACATTCAGCACATGTCTGTTTACCTACCCCTAATCGATAAACACTTATTATTAAACACGTTAGATGCTTTATTTCCACTTTTCTAATATTTTCTTCATTTTTATTGAAAATAAATGCCTTTCCGATCTGATATGTGATGGGAAAAGAGAGAAGATTGAACTCGGCGAAAGCCGGACTCGAACCGCGGGTCAATTTTTGTCAAAACTAGATGCCGTGCGTCTTACCCCTACACTACTGCCACTCTCAATTATTTGGAGATTTCCGTAATTTTGTCTTTCCAAACTATACATTTAGCAAGCAAAACAGTATATTTGTACTTTATGAGGACCCACCCACATTTTTTTTGCTTCCGACGCCCATGAATGATTCAATGACTCACTCATAAAGACTTGTTTCATTACTGGATGAATCAGAAGAGATCTCAAAAAGAACTGCTTGGATTTCCCAAAGCGCACAATCAAAAGTCTGAGATTTCAATATGACCTCAAACATTTCTCATCAAATGATCAGATTAATGTGAGAGCTGTCACTTTGACTCATTTGCATATACTGTACGTTTGAGTACATTTGAGGTGATCATTAAATGAATCATAAATGAGCATGGTTCTTTTGGAGTGTGAGTATTTAGAAGAGCAGAAAACCACAGCGAGAAACAGTAGGAAACACCAATCGCACAAACACACCTTTCTCTGATCTGTCAAATTGAGAGCATGCGCTCACTGCAGAGCATTGTGTTATTACTGTTTTACGCACCGTAAATGGCAATATGTTTTTCAAATGCCCGTGCGTGATGGGCAGCCGCCCGTGTTCATCAGCTGTCACAATCATGGCGCTTTCATAATGCCTCATATTTATTGAGCAGAACGTGGAAACTGGTCAACATGAACAGACTGAGGGCTGAATCCGTGTCCGTAGAGAGCGGAGAAAAAGCAAGCGTGTTTGAGCGAGCACATCTGCCGCGGACATTTTCAAACATTTCTCTTTAAATTAAACAAGTGGAGATTGTCCAGGTCCTGAACGTACATCATCACACACACCATACGATCGCTTTCAAAGTGGTGCCATTAACCGCCTCGTATTTCACAAAACCTCTAAACAACATTACAAACCATGCAGAGGTTCGCTTTTTAAGAACGCTTAAGCAGATATGTTTTGATAAAAGGATGATGAATTATCCAGATTTGAGAAAAATGTACTTTTACACAAACACAAAACATTATTTATCTAAAAGACAATAATGCATCACTATAAAACAGCACCAGGTGCACGAGTCTAAACACTCTCAGACTTCACATTTCCCACCAATTCTTCTTGCGCTTTCGTCTCAATTATGCATAAAAACCTCATTTATGAGCAAAAAGAGCCATCCTCTTTTCACGAGTGTGCGTTTCAAGTTTTGGGCTGTGGATTTGATCGTTTTCCCCATCATATTTTCCTCCTTTTCAATGCATGAGAGTATATATACGAACACATCAATCAAAGCATCTGCCAAAAACAGATTTTGACGAAATATTTAATTATACGCAATGAAGGATGAGAAAGGCGTTTAATAAAAGCCTCCGAGGGTGATGAATACTGTATTCACGGCTTAATCAACGCTCTTGTTTTGGGCCGAGGAGCTCACTGAGTGAGGTATGGGAAAGGAGAGAGAGTGTTTAGCATGAAAATGCAATTTGCGTTTTTCAAAAGAGAAACAATGAATGTAAAATTAGTGGTTTGAAATTCGCTGCGTTTTATTATGCAGATGAACGTGTGCCATGAAACGACTGATTTGAATCTGCTTTCGCAAATTTGCTATCGATTTGTGGACGGCGCATGCGTAATGACGGCAGATCCCGTAGATTACAGCATCAGCTAGTGACCGCAGAAACGTGACAGAGAGGCTTGAACTAATGAAGGATCAGTTCACACACAAACTGAGGAATTGACTGAAAAGGAGAGAATCGTCACAAGGTTATTTTCTACACAAGATCAATGATTTATGACTGTAGGGGAGTCCCGATTTGTGTATTTATGCACTGTTCTACGCATGGGCGTCGGAAGCAAATAAAAAGTGGGTGGGTCCTTGCTAAGCGTATAGTTCGGAAAGACAAAATTACGGAAATCGCCCTATCATTGAAAGCGGCAGTAGTGTAGGGGTAAGATGCACAGCGTCTAATTTTGACACAAATTGACCCGCGGTTCGAGTCCGCCTTTCGCCGCACTCAATCTTCTCCCTTTTCCCATCACATAACAGATCGGAAAGGCATTTATTTTCAATAAAAATGAAGAAAATGTTAGAAAAGTGGAAATAAAGCGTCTAACGTGTTTAATAATAAGTGTTTATCGATTATGGTAGCTTGATATTATATTGACGATATATGGTTATTACCTACCACTCAAACATTGAATTGAAGTATCATATAGATTCTGTAAAACGGTAACCAATAGACTAGACTACCACTGTATAATGACGCTGGCTTGTAAACGTGAGCATCGCGATCATTTGGCGTTTGAAAAAAAAAAAAAAAACCATGAAATTATATTCATATGACATGCTGAAACATATGCCACTGTAGCTGGGATGAAGACATTTCACACGCGACGCAAGCTTCTCTCTTACACAGTGCGGAAGCGGTTGAAATTGCAATAAACAAGTGTAAGTTGTGAACGAATAATTTGTAGAGAGTTGCCAGAAGCAGCAGTCGTGATGAACAGCCGATTTGTACGGAGGCATCTGATGACCAAACTACATTGGAATTCGCGAACAAGTAAGTAACAAGTAAGCCCAGAGCGGTTTGTGTTCAGATTGCGTGTTTTTAGCGAACCGTACCATATGATGAGACAGAACCATACCCAGACCACCTCCTGAGATGGTCTCGGTTCGGTTCGCTTTAAAGGGGTCTGAGATCGTTTCCGCCATCTACTGGTTAGTGGTCATTTCTTTTATAATTTAAATGTTGTTAACGTTTTTTAGAGAACCGTACCATATGATGGAGTGTTCACATATGGGCCAAAAATCACGCCCCCCCGAAAAGGACCAAGTGTGAAAACACCCTAAAGAAACAAAGTGTGGAACGTTACACTTCATGCACTTCCTTATATGGTGAAGGGGGAGGAGCTTCAGACTCTGGTTAGCACCAGAGCCATAGAAAAAAAGAGAGTTTTATTGCAAGTGCAAGTTTACGTTTTACACAAATCTTCCCATTATCTACAAATCCTCTCATCATAACAAACAAAGCACAGAGAGACGATTTAAATAACGATTTATTGTGAAGTTTAGTCCAAAGTTTTTGTTTTTCATGAGACTTTGTGATTTTCCCTACAATTAGCCGATATATTTAACGCTTCAGTACAAATAAAGTAACAGAAATAGATATTTTAATATTATAATAGTGATTTGATGATCTATAAAAATTCATTTAAAAAAAAGAGAAAAAATGGCTAATGAGCAATAAGTGTTCCTCTTCCGCCATCCACTGGTTAGTGGTCATTTCTTTCATAATTTAAATGTTGTTAACGTTTTTTAGCGAACCGTACCATATGATGAGATCGAACCATACCCAGACCACCTCCTGAGATGGTCTCGGTTCGGTTCGCTTTAAAGGGGTCCGAGATCGTTTGGAGTGTTCACATATGGGCCAAAAATCACGCCACCCTGAAAAGGACCAAGTGTGAAAACACCCTAAAGAAACAAAGTGTGGAATGTTACACTTCATGCACTTCCTTATATGGTGAAGGGGGAGGGGCTTCAGACTCTGGTTAGCACCAGAGCCATAGAAAAAGAGAGTTGCGACACTCTTTGATCTTGTGGTCACATGGTTCATGGAGCTCTCAATAGTTCCAAACAACTCCGCGCTGTCAATCTGTTTGAATAGGATTAAGCAGGACAGACAGCAGCTTCACTATATTTGCAGCAATTTCTAGTAAATATTAACACAATATGTGCATCGACTTCGATTAGGCTTTACAGTAGCATTTTATTCTGGAGAGAGATAAAGAACGTTAATGTTTTTTTGTGTGTGATCTGGTTATTTTATTTGGTTTTATTTGATTTTACAGCGTTGAGTGTTGTAGCCTATCACGGGCATTTCTGTTGAAAATAATGACCAGTCATATGTTTAATTTACCGGGAATTAGAATCCATATCAAAGTTTTATAGTCTCAAAACGCTGAATGAATTTTAGTGCAAGTTTACGTTTTACACAAATCTTCCCATTATC
>CM042250.1:52673865-52731365 GCA_023566225.1 Romanogobio albipinnatus
TTATGAATTTAATAATTTTTACGAATTTAATATTTTTTTATGCATTTAATATTTTTATGAATGTGATGACTTTATGCATTTCATTATTTTTTTATGCATTTCATATTTTTATGAATTTAATAATTTTTACAAATTTAATATTTTTTTATGCATTTCATATTTTTATGAATGTAATAATTTTATACATGTAATATTTTTTTATGAATTTAATTATTTTTTTATGAATTTAATGATTTTATGCATTTAAAGATTTTTATGCATTTAATATTTTTTTTATGAATTTAATGATTTTTATGCATTTAATGATTTTTTATGAATTTAATTATTTTTATGCATTTAAGTAATTCACATTTCTTAGTAAAGTTCCTTGTTTGTTTTTTTACAGTGCAACAAACAAATAGTTGATTTGTGAGTGTGACTTTAGAGACAGCACCTCAGGTTTCAATTATTCAATTCAATTCAAGTTTATTAGTACTGCTTTTTTAATATTGTTTCAAACCAGATTTATAGAAGATGCTCATTTCAACCCATAACTGTTGATCTGTCAGCATCTGAACCTTCACTGAGCAGTGAATAACCGCACAGATCCCGTGTGTGACCCTGCGTGTTGCTGGTTAAATATTGAACGGGGTGGTGTGGTTTTTTGTAGTAATGAACTCCCAAGGAGCTTTGGTTTCAAATTAATTTAACCTCCACTAATGAGTGGCCCTAACGACAGCAGCTCTTAAATAAATTACCATGCCTAAGGATTTCTAATTATTCCAAAGTGAGCGGATTCATTAGCAATTGAAGCCGTCAGAGAGGGAGCAGGTCGCTATGAATTAGAAGTAACGGGAGCGCCGGTGCCACGGAGCATGTGTTGGCGTCTTAATCGCGACACGGCCGTCGCCCCCCGCAGAATTAGCTGTAATTGTACCTTAATGAAACGTTCTTGTTTGATAACCGGTTAATTATGGAAGACAATAACTCGCGGGACCCGCTGACACGGGGAACGGGCTGAAACCCGGAGGGGGAGAGAGATATCGCAGGATTTGAGCATAAGAGGGAGACAGAAGAATCTGAAGAACTGATGATGTGCTCTTCAGCTCTGACAGGATGAGAAACAACACAAGTTGAGTTTGAGACGTTATTATCTAGCGCTGGACGATCCCACGGACCTTCCAGAAGAGCAAAGCCTGATAATTAATGAGGCCCACGCTCCGGTGACATTCCCACGAAAGAACAAGATCATTACACGCGAGTGAGAGGATCTACAGCACAACAACATGTCCAGGTCACATGACACCCTCACTACAGCACAATCAAATATTTAGAGTGGGGGACGGAAAATGTTCTTGAGATTTAGTACAAAGAAGTAAAATATGAATTTATCTTATATATATACACGCACAAAACATAAACTTAAGAAAGCCACTGGAGTGTGTTTGTGTGCAGAGCCGGTCCTTAATGAACTGGGTGTGTCTGGAGCGCTGGAGCTCCTCTAAGCAGTAAATAAATGTTAGGGAATGAGAGCTTATTGCCTGCGGTTGAGAGGGCGGCTGGAATTATGCCTGTTCAGCCACCGCGGTTCTACATCATTTAACATATTCATCATTCACATGACTGACAGGTCAGGGCCATCACTAAAAGAAATGACAGTCATCTATTGGAGCAGAGGCCTATCAATCATCCACTAATGGCCCTATCAGAGCGGCTCCTCTGCAGAAGTGACTCCTCCCACTCCGCCCTCGTCACACACTCCTGCGCTTGGAGGATGGGAAACTTCCCCAGACTAACATGAGCACTAAAGCTCAGCGCAACCATTTCTGAACTATTTTCGCCAGTAATTAAAATAAATCAGCAAGTAAATATATTATAGTATGTTCATTATATAATTTATTATTGGATGGATGATAGATGGATTGACAGCTGGATGGATGGATGGATTGATGATGGATGGATGGATGATGGATGATTGGATGGAAGGATGGATGGATGGATGGATGGATGGATGGATGGATGGATTGATGATGGATGGATGGATGGATGGATTGATGATGGAAGGATGAATAAATGAATGGATGGATAGATGAATGGACGGATGGATGGATGGATGGACGGACGGACGGATGATAGATAGATAGATAGATAGATAGATAGATAGATAGATAGATAGATAGATAGATAGATAGATAGATAGATAGATAGATAGATAGATAGATGATGGATGGATGGATGGATGGTAGATTGATAGATGAATGGATGGATGTATAGATGGATGGATGGATGGTAGATTGATAGATGGATGGATGGATGGATGGAAGGATGGATGGACGGACGGACGGATGATAGATAGATAGATAGATAGATAGATAGATAGATAGATAGATAGATAGATAGATAGATAGATAGATGATGGATGGATGGTAGATTGATAGATGAATGGATGGATGTATAGATGGAAGGATGGATAGATAGATAGATAGATAGATAGATAGATAGATAGATAGATAGATAGATAGATAGATAGATAGATAGATAGATAGATAGATAGATAGATAGATAGATAGATAGATAGATAGATAGATAGATAGATGATGGATGGATGGATGGATGGATGGATGGATGGATGGATGGATGGATGGATGGATGGATGGATGGATGGATGGATAGATAGATAGATAGATAGATAGATAGATGGATGGATGGATGGATGGATGGATGGATGGATGGATGGATGGTAGATTGATAGATGAATGGATGGATGGATGTATAGATGGATGGAGAAATGGCTGGATGATGGATGGATGATAGATGGATGATAGATGGATGGATGGATAGATAGATTGACAGATGGATGGATGATAGATGATGGATGGGTAGATGGATAGATGATGTGAATGATAGATAGATAGATAGATAGATAGATAGATAGATAGATAGATAGATAGATAGATAGATAGATAGATAGATAGATAGATAGATAGATAGATAGATAGATAGATAGATAGATAGATAGATAGATAGATAGATAGATAGATGGATGATGGATGGATGGATGGATGGATTGATGATGGATGGATGGATGGACGGACGGACGGATGATAGATAGATAGATAGATAGATAGATAGATAGATAGATAGATAGATAGATAGATGATGGATGGATGGATGGATGGATGGTAGATTGATGGATGGATGGATGGATGGATGGAAGGATGGATGGATGGATGGATGGATGGATGGATTGATTGATGATGGAAGGATGAATAAATGAATGGATGGATAGATGAATGGACGGATGGATGGATGGATGGATGGATGGACGGACGGATGATAGATAGATAGATAGATAGATAGATAGATAGATAGATAGATAGATAGATAGATAGATAGATAGATAGATAGATAGATAGATGATGGATGGATGGATGGATGGATGGTAGATTGATAGATGAATGGATGGATGTATAGATGGATGGATGGATGGTAGATTGATAGATGAATGGATGGATGTATAGATGGATGGATGTATAGATAGATAGATAGATAGATAGATAGATAGATAGATAGATAGATAGATAGATAGATGGATGGATGGATGGATGGATGGATGGATGGATGGATGGATGGATGGATGGATGGATGGATGGATGGATGGATGGATGGATGGATAGATAGATAGATAGATAGATAGATAGATAGATAGATAGATAGATAGATAGATAGATAGATAGATAGATAGATAGATAGATAGATAGATAGATAGATAGATAGATAGATAGATAGATAGATGGATGGATGGATGGATGGATGGATGGATGGATGGTAGATTGATAGATGGATGGAGAAATGGCTGGATGATGGATGGATGATAGATGGATGATAGATGGATGGATGGATAGATAGATTGACAGATGGATGGATGATAGATGATGGATGGGTAGATGGATAGATGATGTGAATGATAGATAGATAGATAGATAGATAGATAGATAGATAGATAGATAGATAGATAGATAGATAGATAGATAGATAGATAGATAGATAGATAGATAGATAGATAGATAGATAGATAGATAGATAGATAGATAGATAGATAGATAGATAGATAGATAGATAGATAGATAGATAGATAGATAGATAGATAGATGGATGATGGATGGATGGATGGATGATAGATGATGGATGGATAGATAGATAGATGGATAGATGATGTGAATGATAGATAGATAGATAGATAGATAGATAGATAGATAGATAGATAGATATATAGATAGATAGATAGATAGATAGATAGATAGATAGATAGATAGATAGATAGATAGATAGATATATAGATAGATAGATAGATAGATAGTAACACATTGAATTAAAATAAATATGAAATAGTATCTTGTAAAACTGCTCAAAAATCTAAAGATCATTTGAGGAATCAAACACTCGTCAGAGTTCAGGAGCAGCTGATGTGTGAACGGAGCCCAAGTGTCAAACGTCAGGAGCAGGTGATGACCTCACCACTGATGACATAACCAGCGCTAATCAGCCAATTAAACGCGCCTCGGGGACACGCGTCCTCATGACCTCATCGGCTCCAGCGACACGGAACAGATGCGTTCCCGTCCTCCGGAGTTGAGTCACGGAGGAACAATCCCTTTCCCGGCGACAGAAAGAGTCACCTTGTTATCCCAGATAAATAAAAACAACACACAGACGCCGCCGCCCAAGGACGAGCCTGATTATGCGAGGAATTTGTGAAGGAAAAGCAAAACGAAGTGGAGTTTTCCAGCGAGCGAAGGGTTAAAACGCACAAACAATAACATTTGGGAGAGCAGATGTCCTTGAGGGGGAACTGAAGGGCGCTGGGTGATGGCTAATCTCGTATTCTCAGCATGATCGAATCACCAGGCAACAGATATAAATAAAAAGAGCCCAGGAAATGAGGAATTCACATTCAAGGGTGTCAGCAGCAAAATGAAGATTCATGGTGAAGAGGGGAGAGTGAAGGAGGCAAAAATTAACTGCAAATAAAAGGACACAGAAGAAGAAGAAGAGAGGAGAGAGAGAGCCGCACTCTGTCACTGAGGCAGGTGGCTCTTATTTGACATGCAATAGCAGCCGTGTGTTATGGAGGATATGCTAAAAATACAGCGGCCATCTCACACACACACACACACACACACACAGCTCATTACTGACACACTCTCACACGTGTTCTCATGCACATCAATACACACTAGAGCCTCACTCAAACACACTGATTACACCTCCTCTGTCCTTCTATATGAATACTTTTATTCAGCAAGGATGCATTAATCTGATCAGGGTTTCCACTAATCATCATAACTGTGTGTTGAGCATCAGATCCTCGTGTGAGAATGATCAGTGAAGGGTCATGTGACACTGAAGACTTACACCGGAGGAGTAATATTTTTTTTTTATACTGTATTTATGATCAAATAAACGCAGCCTTGGTGAGCAGAAGAGACCCTTTTTAAAAGCATTAAGACATGGTATTTTATCCATCCATCCACACATCCATCCTCCCATTCATTCATCCATCCATCCATCCATCCACACATCCATCCTCCCATTCATCCATCCATTTATCCATCCATCAATCCACACATCCATCCTCCCATTCATCCATCCATTTATCCATCCATCAATCCACACATCCATCCTCCCATTCATCCATCCATTTATCCATCCATCCATCCACACATCCATCCTCCCATTCATCCATTCATCCATCCATCCATCCATCCATCCACCCACAATTTCATCAATTTATCCATCCACCCACACATCCATCTGTCCATCCATCCACCTATACATCCATCCACCCACACACCCATCCATCCATCCTCCCATCCACCCACACACCCATCCTCCCATCCATCCAATCATCCATCCTCCCATCCATCCACCCACACATCCATCTGTCCATCAATCCACCCATTCAACCATCCGTCCATCTGTACATCCATCCATCCATCCATCCATCCATCCATCCATCCATCCATCCATCCATCCATCCACCCACAATTTCATCAATTTATCCATCCACCCACACATCCATCTGTCCATCCATACACCCACACACCCATCCATCCATCCTCCCATCCACACACCCATCCACAATTCCATCAATTTATCCATCCACCCACACATCCATCTGTCCATCCATCCACCTATACATCCATCCACCCACCCACACACCCATCCATCTATCCTCCCATCCACCCACACACCCATCCTCCCATCCATCATATCATCCATCCTCCCATCCATCCATCCACCCACAAATCCATCCACCCACGCATCCATCTGTCCATCAATCAACCAACCCATCCAACCATCCATCCACCCACCCACACACCCATCCATCCTCTCATCCATCCATCCATCCTCCCATCCATCCATCTATCCACCCACAAATCCATCCTCCCACACATCCATCTGTCCACCAATCCACCCATCCAACCATCCATCCATCCATCCATCCATCCACCCACACACCCATCCATCCTCTCATCCATCCATCCATCTATCCTCCCATCCATCCACCCACACACCCATCCATCCATCCATCCTCCCATCCATCCACCCACAAATCCATCCATTTATCCATCCACCCACACACCCATCCATCCATCCATCCTCCCATCCATTCATCCATCCTCCCATCCATCCACCCACAAATCCATCCATCCATCCACCCACCCACACACCCATCCATCCATCCATCCTCCCATCCATTCATCCATCCTCCCATCCATCCACCCACAAATCCATCCATCCATCCATCCATCCATCCATCCATCCATCCACACACCCACAAATCCATCCATTTATCCATCCATCCACACACCCATCCCCACAGGAATAGTTTAGTTTTTGTCAACAAAAATCTCAGACAAAGCTTACATTCAAATGAAATACTGTATAAGTAATATCTCCACTGAGACTCCTGAGCCACAAACCGTCGGTGTGAAGGGACTCACTTGTTTCTGTTCTTCTCCCAGACTGTCCCACATGGAGGCCACGATCTTGGAGACGTCTCCGAAGGTGGCGTTGGGGTTTTGTCCCTTGATGGCGGCCTGAGTGTCCCTGAAGAAGAGTGCGTAGGCTGAGACGGGCTTCTGCGGCTCGTTGGGGTCCTTCTTCTTCTTCTTCTTCTGAGGTTTGGGCTTGGGCTTCATCATGTCAGAGGAGGGTCGCTTCTCTCCTGTGATCTGAAGGGGAAGAGAGAGAGAAACCAAATGAGTCGCGAATCACACGAGTTATAACTAAAGCTCAAATGCACAAATTCTTGTGCATAAATAAATCTGTGCAAATGTGTTTTGTGACTACACACAAAGACTTTAGATAAACAATACTATCCTTGAATGAATGAAATATGAAATGCATGTGTAGTTTGTTCTTCGAGTGCGTCTACATCTCCCAACATGCACTGCTGCTCCAGTCGCATGCATGTTTGGCGATGCAAATGCGGGTTGTCTTTTATCTGCAAACATCATGAAATAAAAATGGGATGCACTGGGTTCCAGAAAGCTTTCAGTCAAGCGATGGCGCTGTAATCTGCTGTGACAGTTCATGGACTCTCCTCAGCGCTGAAACATTGCGGCTGAAATTGATTTCTTAATGCAGAGAGTCCAGCAGACGTTGTTAATATCCCATTTGAATCAGTGCTGCATCATCTCATGTCTGACGCGCACTAATACGCCTTTCTTCATCTAAAACCACTGAGCATTTCAAATAGAAACACAACTCTATTATTTAAAAGGACAGAGAGAAATAAAGAATGGTGAACAATTACATCTTTGTCTTTAACAGGAAAACACAGAAGAGTCGAAGCAAACGAGTGAACGAGGTTTCTAGGGCAGAACTCGATGGTTAGATAACATCATTCTCTCTCATCAGCATTTTCAATGAAGAGAAAGTCATTTGAAGAGAGAGGAAATGTAGCATGAACCGCTGATGCTCCATTAAAAACTCCATCACGTCTGACTTTACATGTGATTTACATGACGAAGATCACACACGACACAACACTGCCATCAGTCAAAACCAGGCTTAAAGTCAACATCATAAACTCACACTTAAGAATTTGAAAATAGGAACAAATAGGAGATAAAATAAAATAAAATAAAAAAATAAAAAGTAAATACAAAAGACAAGACTTTTATATTAATATATAGTCTTTAAAATATATATATTATTACATTTTACTATTAAATGTTATGAAATTATATAAAAAAAGTAAATATTAAAGATTATACTAATATATTTATATATTATGAATATTATTATATTAATATAATATTATTAAATTGTTATTCAGTTATATATTTATATATATATAGACTTTGAAAATGAAAAAATATGAAAAAATAAAAAAGTAAATACTAAAGACTAGACTTTTATATTAATATACAAGTATAGTCCTCAATATATATATATATATATATATAAAAAAAAATAAAAAAAAAAATACTAAAGACTAGACTTTTAAGTATAGTCCTCAATGTATATATATATATAAATAAATAAATATTATTATTAAATTATATTATTACATTTTTGTTGTTTACTTTTATATTTTATATTTACTTTTTAATATTAATTTTTTTGAATAATATAATTTAATAATAATATTTATTTTAATATATATATATATATTGAGGACTATACTTGTATATTAATATAAAAGTCTAGTCTTTAGTATTTACTTTTTTATTTTTTCATATTTTTTTCATTTTCAAAGTCTATATATATATAAATATATAACTTTGAATAACAATTTAATAATATTATATTAATATAATAATATACATAATATATAAATATATTAGTATAATCTTTAATATTTACTTTTTTAATATAATTTCATAACATTTAATAGTAAAATGTAATAATATATATTTATATTTATCTATTTAGTCTTTAATACATAAATAAATACAATATAAATAAATATATATTATTATTAAATTATATTATTCAATGATATATGTAGTTTTTTTAATTAAGAAAAAATGTTATATTAAAAAAGTAAAAGTATACTAATATATTAATACATTATTATTAAATTATTTTATTGTATTAAAAAAGTAAATACCAAAGATGTTTATTTTAATGTATAAGTAGTCTTTAATATATGTATATCATTCAAAGTTGTGCTTGTCCACACGCGCCGCTTATATGTGCACAGCTGCATATTTCCAAACTAAAGACCCCTGGATTTAATTAATGAGCAAAGACACACACACACACACACATGAATACACACAGCACATGTCAATTACACACAGCCAGGTAAAAAAATCAGCACATGCATTCTGGGAATAGACTGGAATCCAGCCACTAAAGGCTTCAGATTTATATACATTTAATTGAATTAAGTGTAAACAAACACACACATGCCCTCCATAAGCGCACGGCACGTTCCACAGGAGAATGAAACACAGTGTCACAGGGTTTAAATACATTAGTGTCGAGGAAATACCGATGGGAATGAAACGTGCTAATTGTTGCCTTCGTCCAGACGGCGTCATTATTAGAAACCCAACAATACTGAAACACGCCGCACTTATTTTGACTGGCAACCGAGCGGCTTTAAATCTACTCGGACCAGGTATAATTGCACCGGACCTTGTGCTGCATTAGGCCGGACTCTTCCATAAGCCGGCTGAAGAACAATGTAATTTAAACATCATGTAAGTTAATTCACTCTTTGTATTCTCCAATCCAATTAAGCATGCGGCGTTGCGATAATGAGGGATTTCGAGCTGCCTGCGCATTACATGCAACATTCAAATTAAATTCAAACTGACACTTCCAATAAAAGGAGAGGATGACGGACAAGCAGGAGTAATTGGTTTTCTGGGACAATGAAAATGAAAAGAAGGATAGAGAGAGAGAGAGAGAGAGAGAGAGAGAGAGAGAGAGAGAGAGAGAGAGAGAGAGAGAGAGAGAGAGAGAGAGAGAGAGAGAGAGAGAGAGAGAAAAACAGAGTAATGTTTTTGCCAGAAAATCACAGCGAACAAAAGACGTCAAGATGTGAAGTTAAAACGCAGAGATTTGTAAACACTATTGAGACACACGGAAAATATTCACACTGAAGATGCTTTTAAATGAGGAGTGTGCTCCTCTAGTGCACGCAACAGATGCATAAAATCATATTCATTATTCATACCATAACATATAAAAATCACTGATCATATATGAGTTTGTATTTTAGTTTTTGGGCCGTGCAACAGTTTGTAGGTCAGCAAGATGTTGTTTCTTTTATCTGCATTTATTTGATCAAAAATACAGTAAAAATTGTGATATATTATTATGATTCATATCAGCTGTTCTCTATGTGAATATATAGTAAAGTGTCATTTATTCCTGTGATCAAAGCTGAATTTATCATCATTCCTCCAGTCTTCAGTGTCACATGACCCTTCACTAATCATTCTCATATGATGATTTTCTATATTTTCAGTATTATCAAACAGTCATATTTCATTCATTTTATTTCCCAGGATTCTTTGATGAATTGCATTTGTTTCTTTTGACCGACTGAATGTGTTTATTAAAAAATGCTGGGTTAAAAACAACCCAAGTTGGGTTGAAAATGGACTAACCCAGCAATTGGGTTGTTTTAAGCAAACATTTAACCCAACCGCTGGGTTAAAACAGCCCAAATGCTGGGTTAGTCCATTTTCAACCCAACTTGGGTTGTTTTTAACCCAGCATTTTTAGAGTGTGTTAATTTCTGAGCCCAAACTTTTAAAAGGTACTGTAGATCTTACACTCATTGACTACAAATCAATAAGTCGTCGCTAATGCTTTATAATTAGCAGTTATAATTTATTTTAAGGTGTCTTTGTTACACATCTGAGCAATATTAAGTAACTACATGTGCTTAGGGTTTGGATTGGTTAGTTGCATGTTATTTATACACTGCAAAATAAAATGTAAAAGTAAGTTGCCTTAAAATTTTGAGTTCATTGAAATTAAAAATTTGAGTTCATACAATGAACATTTGAGAATCGACATCACCCATTATTCAAATATTATTAAAAGGTTTTGTAAGCATATTGCGTAATTGTGTGTTTTATTTGTAATAATGCAGTGAAACATGCCAAATTGTGCAATTTTCATGATTTATCACACAAAAAAAATGTATTTATGTGCTTCAGATACAATAATATTTTGAGTTTTTATTCATTAAACCAATTTCCTCCATTGTTTGAACTCAAATTTTTAATTTCAATGAACTCAAAATGTTAAGGCAACCAGGTTACTTACTTTTTTAAGTTAAACCAACAATATTTTTTACAGTGTTGTTATTACTATAGTAACTACACTGTAAAAAATATTTAAAAAGTAAGTAACCTGGTTGCCTTAACATTTTGAGTTCATTGAAATTAAAAATTTGAGTTCATACAATGAACATTTGAGAATCGACATCACCCATTATTCAAATATTATTAAAAGGTTTTGCGTAATTGTGTGTTTTATTTGTAATAATGCAGTGAACATGCCAAATTGTGCTATTTTCATGATTTATCACACAAAAAAATGTATTTATGTGCTTCAGATACAATAATATTTTGAGTTTTTATTCATTAAACCAATTTCCTTTATAGTAATTTCAATGAACTCAAAATTTTAAGGCAACTAGGTTACTTACTTTTTTAAGTTAAACCAACACTATTTTTTTTTACACTCTAAAAAATGCTGCAATTGGGTTGTTTTAACCCAGCGGTTGGGTTAAATGTTTGCTTAAAACAATCCAATCGCTGGGTTAGTCCATTTTCAACCCAACTTGGTAGTGTAGTAACTAGACATTTAGCTAATTAGCTAAATGCAATGAACCAACACTAATTTTACAGCATGCATTAATCTCAGTTCATGTTCATTTGTAACATTTCAAGGCGTATAAAGTAATATTGCGTTGATACCCTATAATGCATTAACAAATGTTATCACAAAGTGTCTTTCTGAGGAGAAAATGCATTAGGGCCTGCATTCTACTGTGAAACAACGTGCAACTTCATGCTGGACGCTCTGTGAGACGCCAGCGCTTTGGAGGAAACCGGTCATGTACCTTTGAGTGGTACTTTGCTTCCTCTTCCTGGGCGGAGCTTGAGGGGGAGGGCGTGGCTGACTGACTTCCTGACGATGACGGGGAACCGTGTGTAAAGGAGCCTTGGCCAATCTGAGAGCTGAGCTGGGACAGGGCGCTCATGGGGTGGGGCAGTATCCGGGCAGATCTGTTTAGCATGGGGCTGTGGTGGGCGCGGGGGTAATAACTGCCCGCTTGCCCCGCAAACGCCGGCATCTAGGGTGAGAGAAGAAGACCAGACTTTACTACGAGTAATTTTGAAAAGAAATAACCAATTGAGGCCGGTTGGGCTTTAGTCGTTTCTCTTCTACAGAGACCCTTTAAAAAAGATATTCGCTTCTTCCTTCACCCTTTGAAGCAGACGTCTGATCACTGGCGGCTTTAGGGAAGACGACTTCAGGACTACAGAAAATGAATGCATTCACTATCAAGGACGTAAATATAGGCAATGCAAAATTGCAATGCAACTGAACCCTGGGGTTTTGAAAGTGTCCTTTATAGTTTCAGCCTGACTTATATCATAAACAGATTCGAGAGTGATCTAGATAGATAAGCATCATTTACAGTAAGTCATCAACCGCACTTCTCTCAGCATGAATTTCAAAGCTACTTCAGAAAGCCACAACGCCATTGGTGCTCAACCCGGAAGAATCCCAAAGCGACCACAAAAAGGACTTGACACTTAAAAACAACAGTGAGAATTCACCACATGAGACATAAAGCATATACGCATAAACGATTGAGTAAATAACCATATGCACTGTAATGTCAAGTTGCCACCTTAAATATTATAGAGCATTTCACAACCTTATTGTGCTTGTTTAGTTAATAAGACGCTGAAATACAATGCAACTCTTTATTTGACATGCATTGCCTAAACCCTAAAGCTCAAAATGATTCACTGGTTTGAGTAGAGCCAACTCAAATTAAACAAATCAGTTCAATCAAATGAACTTCTATGAGTATTTAGACCTTTCTTTTTCTTGTGAGTTCTCAAAACTGACACAATTTAACATTGTTTCATTGCTTTGAGTTTTATGAACTTGTTTCTTTTAACTTAGACATAAATTTAACCAAAACTGAGCTGTGATTTCTATTTCCCCGCATGCTTTGCCATGATGACGCTCACAAGAGATAGCAAATGCCAAAATTAAGTGTTATATTGTGTTTTTTGGTGCAAGATTAATGTTAAGTGGGAGATTTAGAAGTGTTTAATGTTTTAAAGTGTGAGTTTTTGCACACTCTAACAATGCTGGGTTAAAAACAACCCAAGTTGGGTTGAAAATGGACAAACCCAGCGATTGGGTTGTTGTAAGCAAATATTTTTTGGGTTAGAACAACCCAATTGCTGGATTTGTCCATTTCCAACCCAACTTGGATTGTTTTTAACCCAACATTTTGAAAAATGCTGGGTTGTTTCATCCCATGTTTGGGTCAAATACGGACCGTTGGGTTTAAAAATATAATTAAAATATGTAAACCACCAGTTGGGTTTGTACATATTTGACCCAAAAATGGGATAAAACAACCCAGCATTTTAGTGTCTAAAAATGGTGGGTTGTTTAAACCAAAATTGTGGTCAAAATTACATTTTTAAACCCCACGGTTGGGTTTGACCCAAATTTTATATTTGACCCAAATTTGGGTTGAAACAGTAAAACCACCAAGAATAAAATCCTATGCAACAGGCTCACAGCACTCTAAAAAATGTTGGGTTAAAAACAATCCAAGTTGGGTTGAAAATGGACAAACCCAGCGATTGGGTTGTTGTAAGCAAATATTTTTTGGGTTAAAACAACCCAATCGCTGGATTTGTCCATTTCCAACCCAACTTGGGTTGTTTTTAACCCAACATTTTGAAAATTGCTGGGTTGTTTCATCCCATGTTTGGGTCAAATACGGACCGCTGGGTTTAAAAATATAATTAAAATATGTAAACCACCAGTTGGGTTTGTACATATTTGACCCAAAAATGGGATAAAACAACCCAGCATTTTAGTGTCTAAAAATGGTGGGTTGTTTAAACCAAAATTGTGGTCAAAATTACATTCTTAAACCCCACGGTTGGGTTTGACCCAAATTTATATTTGACCCAAATTTGGGTTGAAACAGTAAAACCACCTAGAATAAAATCCTACGCAACAGGGTCACAACACTCTAAAAAATGTTGGGTTAAAAACAATCCAAGTTGGGTTGAAAATGGACAAACCCAGAGGTTGGGTTGTTGTAAGCAAATATTTTTTTGGTTAAAACAACCCAATTGCTGGGTTTGTCCATTTTCAACCCAACTTGGGTTGTTTTTAACCCAGCATTTTTTAGAGTGAAGTATTCCTAAAATGCTGGGTTAAAAACAACAATTTCTGGGTTCTTTGGCAACCCAGCGCTGGGTAAATATTGGCCAGAACACATGCTGGGTTATTTTTACCCAGTTTATTGGGTTTTGAAGCCATTCACTGGGTTGTTGTTTTTTTGACAGTGCTGGGTCAGTCAATTTGACATTGAAGATTTTTCATTTTAAATAATAAAATCATAAAAATACACTCTAATATTTCTGATAGTTAGTAAGGGTTTCCATCACGGTGACGAGTGAGCTTAGTTTGAGGACATATTTATGTTAAATGTTTTATATTAATATCCTCATTCAGCAAGTTCTATGCTAATGCTAAAGCATTGTGTAACTAATTAGCAAAGTGGCATTTATTGAACAAGCTAATTAAATCTAGTCAAAAAAATTTGAGATATTTATAAGTTAAATGCATGAATTAGCTTACTCAAATATTTCAAGTTCAGAGCAATTGAATGGTATTAGTACAAAATATAAACCTGCAAGTTCTGCTTAAACTTTACATTAAGGCATTTTTAAGTTTTGCCAACTTATTCAGAACAGCTCATTGTGGCCGAAATGCTATTTGCATGGTGCAAGCAACTGTGCATCAATATTATAGTGCATTTCACACCCTTATTGTGCTTGTTTAGTTAATAAGATAGCATGCACAGTGATGCAACTCTTTATTAAACATGCATTAGTACATTTATTCCATACTAAATCCTATTTTTCAGATGCATAAGATGGTTAATTGGCTAAAAATGCAAAATCAAAGAATCCTCTCAAACTAAATCATATATGCATAAACATTTGAGTAAACAGACTCTAAAAATGCTGGGTTAAAAATAACCCAAGTTGGGTTTAAAATGGACAAACCCAGCGGTTGGATTGTTTTAACCCAGTGAATGGGTTGTTTTAACCCAACGGTTGGGTTAAATGTTTGCTTAAAACAACCCAATCACAGGGCTTGTCCATTTTCAACCCAACTTTGGTTATTTTTAACCCAGCATTTTTTAGAGTGTAACATATACACAGATTTTTAAGTTAAAGCAATGTAAAACATATGTTGTCATAACTTATTGTATGCACAGAAGTGCGAATTGTGGCCGAAATGCAATTTGCATGGTGCAAGCGACTGTGCATCAATATTATAGTGCATTTCATAAGCATATTGTGCTTGTTTAGTTAATAAGATAGCATGCACAGTGATGCAACTCTTTATTTGACATGCATTAGTACATTTATTCCATTCTAAATCCTATTTTTCAGATGCACAAGACTTCCAGGCATTGCTAAATTAAGTTGGTTAATTGGCTCAAATCACAGAATCCTCTCAAACTAAGCATCCGTAACTCATGTATTTGAATATTTCACCATGTTTCATTTCCATCGCTGCTCTTCAAAAGGCATCTCATCAGGAGACGCGAGCGGATGTCGACGGCAGGACTGCGAATGGATGTATTCATTTACACATAAATAGGAATACTTAGCCAGCCACGAATCAAAAAGAACGAGAAATAGAGAAAGTTGATGAGCTAGCATTTATTAGCGGCATGCAACATTCACGAGTTGAGCTGAATTAAACATCAACTGTGAAGTCTGGGCCGAGTAAACATTACGGTAACGGCTATGATCTTAGCGAGAGCTTGTAATAGTGCTAATTAACCTCTCAAGACTTGCTAATAGATGAAATTTAAAATGAAAGAGCAGGAAAAATGCATGAAGTCCACAAGCGCAGGGGGCGCGCGGAGCTCTTTCTAGCATTAGCCCAGAATCTACAGGACATCCTAGTGTGTGTGGGTACAAAAGCAGACCTGAAACGAAGGCTTTCCCATTTAGACGTTTCAGATCTCCAATACTCAACAGCCCCTCCAAACGCAGCCCAAACACAACCTCCAACCTCAAATCAAATCTCAGCAACACCATTAGTTCAATTTTCAAATGCAGCGAAATAGCTTTAATGTTGGAGAGAGAGAGAGAGAGAGAGGGAGAGAGAATCCATTAATTTTCCATTTTCCGTGGAGTTGCTCTTTAAGGGCTTTCACAAACCAAGAAGCATTGAAAAACCAATTAATCAAACATGAATGGCCTATCATAGCGACGGCAACCCCATTTCCATAGCAACCGCTGCCGGCCAAGAGCATCACCCTCTTCTTTAATCTGGGCGCAGAACACACAAAAGACAAGAGAGAGAGAGAGAGAGAGAGAGAGAGATAGAGAGAGAGAGAGAGAGAGAGAGAGAGAGAGAGAGAGAGAGAGAGAGAGAGAGAAGAGAGAGAGAGAGAGAGAGAGAGAGAGAGACGGCCGGCAAAGCCAACGGGCTCACGGAGTGATTTTTTACATTACGGCCGAATTCTGTGATTGGAACCTTTGTTGGGACAAAAGGTACCGGGACGACTCCGCAGTCATCCGCGAAAACCACCAATCTATCATAGTCTATTCTCTCTCTCTCTCTCTCTCTCGCTCGCTCGCTGAATAATTTATGGTATTTGTTTCCAAAGCATCATTGCAGCGCCCTCGTCCCGTTTGAAATTCTGAATATCATTTCAATAGTGTTGACTCAAATTACTGGCCCATTTTTTTGCTGAGAAAAGGCAGTGCCAAAAAAAATCACACACGAAAACCTGAGATTAACCGTGTTTTATCTCTCTTTCTGTTTAGGGACCTGCCAAAAACACAAGCAGATGAAATCCTCAGGAACGCTCAACAAAATCACCATTTGCATTGAATCATTATTTTCTCCCATGATGTCATTTACTAGAGGTTCTGATGAAATGTTAACGGCTGCAGTCTGTTTAAAATGTAATGTATTAAAAATAGGATTGAGTGAACGATTCAATGACTCACTCATAAAGACTTCACTTACTTCATCACTGGATGAATCAGCGTTTTTGAACAAATCTCTTGAATGAATGATTCAATGACTCCCTCATAAAGACTTCACTTGTTTCATTACTGGATGAATCAGCATTTTTGAACAAATCTCTTGAGTGAACGATTCAATGACTCACTCATAAAGACTTCACTTGTTTCATTACTGGATGAATCAGTGCTTTTGAACAAATCTCTTGAATGAATGATTCAATGACTCACTCATAAAGACTTGTTTCATTACTGGATGAATCAGTGTTTTTGAACAAATCTCTTGAATGAATGATTCAATGACTCACTCATAAAGACTTCACTTGTTTCATTACTGGATGAATCAGCATTTTTGAACAAATCTCTTGAGTGAACGATTCAATGACTCACTCATAAAGACGTCACTTGTTTCATTACTGGATGAATCAGTGCTTTTGAACAAATCTCTTGAATGAATGATTCAATGACTCACTCATAAAGACTTGTTTCATTACTGGATGAATCAGTGTTTTTGAACAAATCTCTTGAATGAATGATTCAATGACTCACTCATAAAGACTTCACTTGTTTCATTAATGGATGAATCAGTGTTTTTGAACAAATCTCTTGAATGAATGATTCAATGACTCACTCATAAAGACTTGTTTCATTACTGGATGAATCAGCATTTTTGAACAAATCTCTTGAGTGAACGATTCAATGACTCACTCATAAAGACTTCACTTGTTTCATTACTGGATGAATCAGTGTTTTAAAACAAATCTCTTGAATGAATGATTCAATGACTCACTCATAAAGACTTCAATTGCTTCATTACTGGATGAATCAGCGTTTTTTGAACAAATCTCTTGAGTGAACGATTCAATGACTCACTCATAAAGACGTCACTTGTTTCATTACTGGATGAATCAGTGTTTTTAAACAAATCTCTTGAATGAATGTTTCAATGACTCACTCATAAAGACATCACTTGTTTCATTACTGGATGAATCAGTGTTTTTTGAACAAATCTCTTGAGTGAACGATTCAATGACTCACTCATAAAGACGTCACTTGTTTCATTACTGGATGAATCAGTGTTTTTGAACAAATCTCTTGAGTGAACGATTCAATGACTCACTCATAAAGACTTCACTTGTTTCATTACTGGATGAATCAGTGTTTTTAAACAAATCTCTTGAATGAATGATTCATGACTCATGACTCATCACTTGTTTAATTTCTATCTGTATCTGTAAAGATTATTTAATGGACCTGAGCTAACATGAACTATCATTTTTTTATTAACTAAGGTCAACAAAGATACTCTGCTTATTGTTAGTTAATGCATTACTTAGTTTAGTATATTATCTAGCACATTTAGAAAGGGTGGATGGCGACAAATACACATAGATCAAACTCAGACCTAAAGCTAACGAAACACAGATTTATTAAAAAGCATGCATGCAAGGAGATGTTTTCAGCAATATCTACTGTTCTTTAAACTGAGTCTACTGTACCATTTCATCTCCTATTTTAACATTAGACTTTGATTATTTTCTAAAGCCATTGCTCTCATATTTCACATTAGACAAGCAATTTCAAAGCGAACGAAATCGGCAAACGAGCGAGTGTTTCGTGAGAGCGTGCCCGGCCCTGTTACTCCAAACCACATTTGCTTTCAATTTATTTGGAGTCACGGTTATAATCAAAAGAATAAAGACGTGCACCCTCAGCAAACGACTTCTCTCTTTACTGTCAATTTAGACAAAGCAGTCGGCGTGAATTGTTAAACAAACAATATATTGTCTGCACATTTAGATGACATATTGAATATTTGTTTGTCCGTTTGCGGAGAGACGGCGTCTGAGAGAGACAGAGAAAGAGAGAGATTGATCAATAAGGGCGAGTGAGACAGAAAACCTGCTCGGTTCAGGCTATATAAAGCCGGCTGGATGGCTGTACAAACATCATGAAACAGTCTCACACAAAGGTTAGTGGTTGCCATAGGTACTGTATGCTAATTGCTAAATAGTATAAACCTTGATGGGGGGGATGGTGTCTGGGTTACTCAGACTGAGATATCATGTTCATAGGCAGGACTGATTTACAGTACATTGCACATGGATTTCCAGAGCCTCTAAATGATCAACATGATCTGATAAACCTGTCGCACGCGGTCTCCTACAGTCCTGTCGTCCGATGGATAGTTCATGCCTTTTTAGTATAATTGTACAAACTTCAGTGTTTTTTAATCTGAAATCTGCACTGAATTTTATTAGAGATCGACCGATTACTTGCCTGCTTATATGCATGATAACCGATATACAGAACCGATATTATTTCTGTTTTATTGCGGGGTCTGAAAATGAGAAACAAATAAAGTGCACTGTCACTCTTAAATAAAAGCTTAGTTGGACTCTATTTTTTAATCACCAAGTTTAAACTCCATATCAAGCATGTAACACTGATCAGGCATAACATTATGACCACTGACAGGTGAAGTGAATAACACTAATGATCAATCATCAATGAGCAAGTGAACATTTTGTCCTCAGAGTTGATGTGATAGAAGCAGGAAAAATGGGCAAGCGTAAGGATTTGAGCGAGTTTGACCAGATTGTGACGGCTAGACGACTGGGTCAGAGCATCTCCAAAACTGCAGCTCTTGTGGGGTGTTCCCGGTCTGCAGTGGTCAGTCTCTATCAGAAGTGGTTTGAGGAGTACAACTACGAGTTTGAGGTGTTGACTTGAACTACAAACTCCCCAGAGCTCAATCCAATCGAGCATCTGTGCTGAACAAACAAGTCCGATCCATGGAGGTCCGACCTCGCAAGTTAGAGGACTTAAAGGATCTGCTGCTAACATCTTGGTGCCATATACCACTGTACACCTTCAGGGGTCTAGTGGAGTCCATGCCTCGACGGGTCAGGGCTGTTTTGGCAGCGAAAGGGGGACCAAAACAATATATTAAGGTGGTCATAATGTTATGCCTGATCGATGCATGTCATTTCTGCATTAATGGCTGTTACGTTAAATAAAGTTTACGAAGTTATTTTCAAGCACAAGATGGATTTAACAAAACCGATACCTGATTATGGAAGAATGCTTAAATATCGGTAAAACCGATTATCGGTCGATCGCTGATATTTATCAAGTAAACATAAGAATCACTTTGATATTGTGAGTAATATGAGTCTCAAATATGATCATCAGGCTTATTTGTTCATCTGTCAATCATCATTGCATTATGTTTTAAAACTATAGAGCTTTGATCATCAAACTAAGTATTAAATATCATCTTACTAAGACATATTATTGGCAGATATTGATATTAATATGCATTTTATGTAAGTATCTGCTATACTGTTATAAAGATCTCACTGATTTACGTTAAAAGCATCAGAATCTTTTCGTCCATATAAATAAATTGCATAACTGAATAAAACTGAGCTGTTTTCCCCTCTCACTATATCATACTTTATGAGCCACAAAATCATGATGCATAACAAATCATATTTGCAAACTTTTTTTTTCTTAAGGTTCAATCAATGGTTCCCTTTAAACAAAATAGATTTTTGGGTCACACTTTCTATGAAGCCTGTATTTATAATGCATTATAAGGGTATTATGATACATGCATAATGCCTTATAAACAACCTTATAATATGTTGTATCATCTGATAAATAATCATAACAACAGTTACAATACATTATAATACTTACCTATTTGTGGTTATAACTTTTAAGATTGCAATGCATTATAACCCCAGATGAACCCATTTATAATGCATCATAAGGGTATTCTTAATGCATGATAATACATGCATAATGACTTATAAAACAACTTTATAATATGTTGTATCATCTTATAAATAATCATAACAAAAGTTTCCATGCATTATAATACTTACCTATTTGTGGTTATAACCTTTAAGAATACAATGCATTATAACCCCAGATGCATTATAATACTCACATAATGCCCTATAAACAGTGTATAAGGACATTACATACTGTATTATAATGCACTATGAATATCCTTTATAATGCATTATAAATGGGTTAACCTGGGGTTATAATGCATTGTATTCTTAAAAGTTATAACCACAAATAGGTAAGTATTATAATGCATTGTAACTGTTGTTATGATTATTCATAAGATACAACACATTATACATTTGTTTATAAGACATTACACACTGTATTATAATGCATTAAGAATACATTTACCTTTATGATGCATTATAAATGGGTTAATATGGGGTTATAATGCATTCTAAAAGTTATAACCACAAATAGGTAAGTATTATAATGCATTGTAACTGTTGTTATGATTATGCTTAAGATGATACAACATATAAGGTTGATTATAAGGCATTACACACTGTATTATAATGCATTAAGAATATCCTTATGATGCATTATAAATGGGTTAATCTGGGGTTATAATGCATTGTAACTGTTGTTATGATTATTCATAAGATGATACAACATATTATACATTTGTTTATAAGACATTACACACTTTATTATGATGCGTTAAGAATACATTTATGATGCATTATAAATGCAGACTTCATCTGGTGTTATAATGCATTATAAATGTTATAACCACAAATATGTAAGTATTATTGTAATGTATTGTAACTTTTGTTATGATTATTTATAAGATGATACGAAATCTTGTTCAGTTTCTCTGGCGTAATATCTAATGTGACTGGAAAACAACAGCGGAAGGCGTTTAAGACTCGTTCCACACCCACCAAATCACAGAACGTTCTGTTCATTTAGCAGACGCTCTCTGTAAGGAAACTTCATTTCCTGTTCCTCTGTTGTGTCTTGAGTTCTTTGTGCTCTCTGTTCATCACAGCCAAATAGACTCCGAATAACAACCGCCATCCAATTATGAGCCTCACATGGAGCGTGTGCGATATCTCTGTGCTATTGTCTGCGAATCCTCCTGCCATTGGTCAGCCCAAAGCCTCAGACCAGGCCGAAGACATGCTCGTAATGAATCTGAGGTCATATCGACGACTGATATTCATCAAGTGTGCGTGCTCAATGCTGCCGTTGAATACAGTACATCATCTCGTAATGATTGACAGTGTAGGATAATATGATCACGCATTATCAGTATAACCTGCACCAGAATTATCATACTGTATATGTAGCTCATCACAGTTTCTGTGTTCAGAATAGACACTTCTGCGGGTGGCCTACTTAATTTGCACAATGAGTGCACACGGCCGTATCCCACAATGCAATGCACGCAACTTGACCATGCAACAGTCGCTCACGTTGGACTATATTAGATGATGCACAAATAGTGAATAGTGCAGTAGTGCGTTCTGAACCAATCAGAGAAAATCTAGGCCATTGGTGTGGGTCACAGCCCTAAAATGGGTCACAGGTGCAAAATGCAAACAATAACAACTAGACACTTGACATATGTTAATGCCAAAGATAATGTGCCCAGTCAGACTTAAAATATTTAAAAATTTTATTTGTGAAATTCGCTTACAAACTGTGTGAAAATTCCAACATGTCCTCCAACCAATACGCCTATATAGGTCACTTCCCTGAAATAAGACCCACAGGAGCGTTTACTAAAGTTGCGCCCCTATCGACAACAGGACACTTTCATTTTTAATGCTTTGTTTCCTTTTATTTGCGTCATATTTCGGGTTTTGCGTAGCTCAATTGTGCATTGCACAATACAACATCATGTAATCATGTGATCATGCAATCGTGGGAACGCAAGTGCTCACAAAGTGTGTGTGTATGCACTATAAATCACTGGGTAGATTTAGGTTTAGGTTTGGGTTTAGGGCTGGGGTGGGGAGGGGTGGGTGTAGTTGTTAACAAAAAATGATTTTAGCTAAATGGAAATATGACAAATGGTGGTTAAAAAGTCTACACATTAAATTTAAATAAACACGCATTTTGATTGGTAACGACAGTCATATGTCATGGGACAGAAGCAACATGACACTGTCATTATTTTTATGCCAGCTAGAGGGCGCATGACTTTAAAACGTCGTAATAAGGTGCTTGAAAAACGACCTAAAGAGTCAGTCTGGAAAATTCAGGGTTCCCACTCTTTTTCAGCGACCATTTTCCATGAATTTTTCAATTTTACTACGGCGGGAATAAAAGACAAGGATCACGGCAAATATTGCTCTCTAATGGTGCGTTCACACCAGACGCGAATGAAGCGTTTCACGCGAGTGATTTACATGTTAAGTCAATGCAAAGACGCGAATAGATATTCTGAGGCGCGATTCACACGAATGACGCGAGTTGAAAAATCTGAACTTTGGCGTTAACCAATCAGGAGCTGCTCTTGTAGTGACAACAATGAGGAGAAAATCTGGTTTATATTAATCATATATTAATATCTGGTTCAGACAAGTGTGCATATGATTATCACTGTGATAACATTAAATGACATGAAACACAACCCAGTCTCTTTTTGTTAAATCCAAGTTTATGTTTGATCAATAATACAAAAGTATAAGTAAAAGGTATAAGAAGCTATACATGAAATAAAGCAAACAATTCAGTCAAACATTCAAAGTCAGCGCTAGTAGGCCACAACGGTAACATAAAGTTAAATAGCCTAAAAATAAAAAAGTAATGAAACTTCACTTTGCCCTCAGCCTAAACGATTTGCCAGGGAACAAATTATAGATCCATGAGAGCAAAGATGGGCCGTTAGATCTACACAAGACGAATTATAGCTGGAGACGCCACAGAGACACCAGAGCCAGCGGCAGACGGCTGAAGGACTGGCCGAGGAAAGGCTGCTCTCGCCGGGGTTAATGAGCGCTGAGCGCCGCTGATCCACTGGAGCTCACAACTCCACACACACCAGATCACATGTTCAGAGAGGAGCTCTCTTTATAAATAAACCACAGATTTGAGCTTTAAACCACTACATTATCGCCTGAAAAAGTCTTAAAACTACGTTTTGTCACACATTAACAGTAATATTTGAACAAAAAAGACATGTAAACACAGCCCATGTCAACGAGACGAGCCGCTGGCAGAAGCCCCTCCCATGAGGAGAATGAAGCGAGTAAACTCAAAATGTTCAAGCATCCAATTTCACGCGAATATCGCGATTTATTCGCATCATTCGCGTCCGGTGTGAACGCACCATAAGTCTTTAAAAGGCGTACAGTTTATTGCCATGATTGCAGTAACTATAAAAATTAGGGATGCACCGAATGTTCGGCAACTGAAATTATTCGGCCGAATAAGTGAAAAGACCGGCGGGGGCTCGCGCTGCGGAGCCAGACGAAAGTATAAACAAGGCTTCATGCTTCCACACTTCCGACATGTGCTGCATTTAGGCCCGGTCCCAAATGGCACCCTAAACCCTCACGGTCTTCCTCTGAGTCCGCACTTTCACAACGTAATGCCGCTTTGCCTGCTGGGAAGAAGTCCGCTGTGTAACCCGCACCAGTCGGCTGAAGTGCGCATCAAGGGTGCATATCGACCTCAAAGAGCACCCTTCTGAGACCTAAAATGACAAATGGGACACCTTGCGGTCTCGTGGACTTAACGGACATGCGCACACAGCGGCCATTGTAAGTCCCCAAGAACGAAAGTGCACATGAAGTGTGCTTTTTGGGACAGGGCCTTAGAAGCGTCCTCGCGCTCGTGCGGACGCGTCGAGTATAAACAAGGCTTTAAAGTGTCCGAGAAAGACGCAGAAATGGCCGTTTGCAGACACTGTTCTGTGAACTGTCTAAACACCCTCAAATGCAAGCAAGAGCACCCTCAGCTGATACTGTAATAATATATTAGCAAATGCTCCAGTGTATATTTGTGTCTGTAGAACGTCAAATGTGTCCATTTACAACGAGACATAGTTGTTGATCTCTTGCAATGGCCAATGTGTGTTTAGTCAGACTGCACTCACTGCTCAAACCACCAGAGTTTATTCAGTGCTGAGTTATACAGACTTGACCACAATATGATTATGATACCTGTCGGCATAATAGGCCAAAGATAAGATAAGATGGCCAAATAAAAATATTTGTACTTTACTTTACTTTTTTTTTTTTTTTTTTTTAAGTTATATTGTGCTTTGTTTGTGTAATGTCTGCTGGAATGCTAAAAATGTTCCGTGTTAAATCAATATTTTTAAATTGTAGTTTTGTAAAAAACTAGACAAAATAGTAAAAAAAGCAAATTTATGCAATGGTGAAAAATTGGAAAAATAAATGGGGGGAAAAAAAATAGAAAAAACAAAATATTATTCGGCTTCACAAGAGTTTTCATTTCGGTGCCTCCCTATTAAAAATATTAGTCAAAGACAAAACTGATGAACATTTAAAAAATAATTTTCCAGGACAAGTGGGATCCCTGATATTGTTTCTACACCAGTGTATGGATGCATTTGACTGATGCCCAGTGTAACACGAGTCCTGAAGCACAAGGCATGATGGGTAAGCGATCTCTCTCTGGCCCGCGGCCTCTGATTGAAGACATCTTGTTGGGAGTGATGGCTCACTCCACGCAGGTTCACAGTTGCTATTGTAAAATCACAGAGCGGTTAATTGAAACAAATGACTATAATAATAGAACATTATCCCGGCAGGCTCGGGGCCATGGCAGCTTTAATTAGCCGAGCGCCGGAGACTGATCTCTCGTGCTGGAGCCGTAAACACGCGTGCGTTGCGGCGCGGCGCGGGCGCGGGCGGGGGGGATCTCAGCGCGCTCTGCCCTCGCCGCGACTCCTTGTTCTCCTCGAGGGCAGAACATGAAAACCCGGCGCCCGCACATCTCCCTCTTGCGCCGTGCCCGCGGGGGTCATTTATAACGCCGCTCCGAGTGCTAATAAGGCGGCCAATTTATAAATCAAGCGCTGGTTAAATCTGTAAGCAAACGCAACCTGTCCTCCCCGAAGACGTGCCGGTTTCATCTCTGAGAGCCCGAGAGCTCCTCGACGTGTAAACGTGTTTGAACTCCAGGCTGAACTAAACCTCAGCGCGCCACATCACAGAGCGGCTCCATTCACAACACGCTCAGACACAGACACAGATCCGCACGGCCTTTCCATGCCTCATTCAGCAGCTTCATCATGCCTAGAACAAGCACGAGCACACACAGCTCCGGCTCCTCAAACACCCACGGCTTCTATTGGTCGAAAACTCAACCAAACAAAGAATAAAATGATCATTTTAATCTAAAATTTACCTACATAAATATTAATAGTAATAATAACAACATTAAAACAAGCTAAAAGTATAACAATAAATGGCAAATATTAATAAATACTATAATAGTACACTAAAAATAACCCAAGTTGGGTTGAAAATGGACTAACCCAGAAATTGGGTTGTTCTAACCCAGCGGTTGGGTTAAATGTTTGCTTAAAACAACCCAATCACTGGGTTAAAAAAAAAAAACATTTCTAGTCCATTTTAAATCCAACTTGGGTTATTTTTAACCCAACATTTTTTAGAGTGCAGTACTAAAGTTTGGGCTTTAAACTAAGTTTAAATACTTCAATTACAATTTTGATCTAAAATTTACCTAAATAAATATTAATAATAATAACATTAAAACAAGTTAAAAGTATAAATGGCAAATATTAATAAATACTATAATAGTACACTCTAAAAAATGCTGGGTTAAAAATAACCCAAATTGGGTTGAAAATGGACTAACCCAGCAATTGGGTTGCTTTAAGCAAACATTTAACCCAACCGCTGGGTTAGTCCATTTTCAACCCAACTTGGGTTATTTTTAACCCAGCATTTTTTAGAGTCTATATAATAATCTTACAGTAACACTGGTGTTTTATATGTAAATATTTAAAAAAATGTAATGCTAAAAAAAAGTTTTTTTTACATTTAAATTAAATTTAAATGTAATAAATTAGAAATTCATATTTTTTAATTATTAAAATATAAAATAATACTTGAATTTAATTATTTTCCCAAATAAAATCATTTTAAATTGTCAAGTTAATAACTGGAGGTCACGTGACAACTATATATCATACTGTTAGTGATTTGTTTGTCTTTTATGCTCACTAAAGCTGAAATGATTTGATCAAAAATACAGTAAAAATTGTGATATATTATTATGATTCATAACAGCTGTTCTCTATGTGAATATATAGTAAAGTGTCATTTATTCCTGTGATCAAAGCTGAATTTATCATCATTACTCCAGTCTTCAGTGTCACATGATCCTTCAGAAATCATTCTCATATGAGGATTTGATGCTCAAGACACATTTATGATTATTATTAATGTTGAAAACATTGCCAAGTTCACAAGAACAGCACTTTCTTGAAATGACTGTCACTTAAAGCTACACTGTGTGATATTTTCCCCCATCTAGTGGTGAAAGGGTATATGACCATCCAGTAAATATTAGTTTCTGTTCCTCCCAATTCCGATTTCGTTTTAACTCCTACGGTGGCCGATTTAGTCCAAGATTAACATGGCTTCCAGTTCAATCCAGCAATCCCCCTCTTCACATTCGACACGGTGCCATCGAGTGTTAAAACGCGAAAGGCGAAGCTTGAATTTACGGGTATGTCCCTCTTTGGCTAATGTACTTTCAAGATGGAGGGGCAACATGGCGACCCCCATTCGAACCCCTTACCCGTATGTATTTTCAATGGCATATTATAAACTTACGAGAATACTTTATTACTTGAAAGAAGTAAATATACATTAATGAGCACATATATTTTTGAAAGAACTAAGTGTTTTTAGCTAAGAATAAACTAAAAAAGTTACACAGTGTAGCTTTGAGATCAATTCAATGAATCGTTGCTGAATAAATGTGTGCATTTATTTAAAAACCGTAGATGTCTTCTTTCTTAATGCATGGTTTTGGTCTTATTGTGCATGTTTCAAAAGAAAAACGTTATATTTTTATTTAAAAAGTACAATATTAACTATAACAATAATTCTGCCTTATTTTCTGGAATTCAAAAGAAAAATGTGGTCAGATTAGTTTTGAAAGAGTCTCTTCTGCTCAGCAAGGCTGATTTATGTGATCAAAAATACAGTAAAAATTGTGATATATTATTATGATTCATATCAGCTGTTCTCTATGTGAATATAAAGTAAAGTGTCATTTATATCCTGTGATCAAAGCTGAATTTATCATCATTACTCCAGTCTTCAGTGTCACATGACCCTTCAGAAATCATTCTCATATGAGGATTTGATGCTCAACACACATTTATGATTATTATTAATGTTGAAAACATTGCCAAGTTCAAAAGAACAGCACTTTCTTGAAATGACTGTCACTTAAGATCAATTCAATGAATCGTTGCTGAATAAATGTGTTCATTTATTTAAAAAGCGTAGATGTCTTCTTTCTTAATGCATGTTTTTGGGCTTATTGTGCATGTTTCAAAAGAAAAATGTGGTCAGATTAGTTTTGAAAGAGTCTCTTCTGTTCACCGAGGCTGATTTATGTGATCAAAAATACAGTAAAAATTGTGATATATTATTATGATTCATATCAGCTGTTCTCTATGTGAATATAAAGTAAAGTGTCATTTATATCCTGTGATCAAAGCTGAATTTATCATCATTCCTCCAGTCTCCAGTGTCCTTCACTAATCACTCTGTGATGAAGTAAACCGTGAACATTCTTCTCTCCAGGATTCTAAATTGAAATAGAATCTTTTGTAACATTCTAAATGTCTTTAGTTCACTTTTGAGTGCGTCATCGCAGAAGAGAAAGACATCAGAAATTAAAACAAAAACACATTTTCCACAGGATGATATGATTTCAGACGGCCTCAGAGATGACAAACACTCATTATTAAGCAAATGAAAGCCAGCATTCCTACATTGCATGAAAATAAACCCTGTTTATCAGATAAAGCAATAAATCGAATGCGCTGACACTGATCTGAAGGTTTGCAGCAGAAACATGGACTGGAAAGCACGCGAGGTCTTGGGAGGACGAGACTGGAGGCAACAGTTGAAATCATTTGATTGGATCTTTATTTCATGGCTGGGACAGTTTTATTGCATTATATTCCAATTCAATTAGCTCAGATGTAAATCCGAGGGGAGCGGCGAGAGATTGAGCGGGAAGCATTTCGCCTCTAAAAGACTAGCGGGGTCTGTGTTCATCTGAAACACACATTCACTTTCATGCATTTAATAAGCGTCCTCGTGCAATGCGGCTTCGCTCAGAACGTCTTTAAAATGTGACCAAACAAACAAAGGCGTGTGTGTGTGTGTGTGTGACACTATAAACACTGTAAAGCTACAGGACGGTCAGCGGTCTCAGCGGGACACAGCCTCCGTCTCGCTGTAATTACTCCACTGATACACCATTCCAGCTTATCGTGCAGTGAGAACGAGAACGAGCTGAAGAAGAAAGTGTGACGGATCTGGACCAGCACTGTCACATGCTTCTTCACTGAGAGCGCAATCCCAGAATGCACTGCACTGTTGAGCATCACCACGTTTACATTCATTCAGTACTGAAGAATCCATAAAAATATCAATAAATATGGACTATTTAACCGAATATTTGTGCGTGTTATGCAGTCTAAATACACAAAATATTAGCTTAACTTAAAAAGATTGAAATAAGTTGAATTACTAAAACTGAAGAAGAAAAAAGAATCTAGAGAAATATTAATAATAATAATAATTCTTAAAAATTCAAATATAAAAATAAAAGCTAATGCAAAACAATAGATATTATAATCTAAATATATAAATAATAAATATATATATTAGGGCTGTCAAAAGATTAATCACGATTAATCACATCCAAAATAAAAGTTTGTGTTTACATAATATATTTGTGTGTACTCTGTATAATTATTATGTTTATATAAATATTCATGTATATATTTAAGAAATATTTGCATGTATATACTGTATACATTTATATAATTTATATTATATATAAATATAAATATTTTATATATAAATATAATACATTTTTCTTAAATATATACATGCTTGTGTGTGTTTTTATATATAAATAATAATTATACACAGTTCACACACACATATATTATGTAAACACAAACTTTTATTTTGGATGTGATTAATCGTGATTAATCTTTTGACAGCCCTAATATATATATATATATATATATATATATATATATATATATATATATATATATATATATATATATATATATATATATATATATATATATATATATATATATATATATATATATATATATATATATATATATATAATGTTTTATATAAATATACACAATATAGAAATATAATGAGCAAAATATTAGCTAAACTTAAAAAGCTTAAAAACCAGTTTAAGTACTAAAACTGAAAAAAGAAATGAATATAGGCCTAGAGAAATATTAATAATAACAATAATAAAAAGCACATAATAAAATTACTAAAATGAAAATATAAAAATAAAAGCTAATAATGCAAAATAATTATAAAGACTATTATATATATATAAATATTAAAATAACACTGGTGTTTTATTTATTTTTGTATTTTTTTAAAGAAAAAAAGGAAATAGCAGTCCTTTTAATGCCAAAAGTATTTTTGAAAAATATTTTGGCTAAAATGTCACATTTAAATGTAATTAATATAACTATTTAATAAAAAAAAAATTAATTAAAAGTAAATAAATCACTCTAAAATAAAGCTGGGTTAAAAACAACCCAAGTTGGGTTGAAAATGGACTAACCCAGCAACTGGGTTGTTTTAAGCAAACATTTAACCCAATCGCTGGGTTAGTCCATTTTCAACCCAACTTTGGTTGTTTTTAACCCAGCATTTTTTAGAGTGAATGTATGTATTTTTAATTTTTCAAATGTAAAATTATTACAAATGATTAAAATAGGAAATAATTTTACATTTTGAAGTCACATGGCAACTATTTATCAAACAGTCTGAAATGTTCATAATGTAACAGTGCCAGCTGTTTTTAATTACAGCACTCTTAAAAACTCTGGGTTAAAAACGACCCAAGTTGGGTTGAAAATGGACAAACCTAGCGATTGGGTTGTTTTAAGCAAACATTTAACCCAACCGCTGGGTTAGTCCAGCTTGGGTCGTTTTAACCCAGCATTGTTAGAGTGTGTAGTCTGCAGTGAGCTAGTATTCCATCTGAACATAACCAGCGAGACCCGATGCAAACGGCATCCATTAACACGAGCGGGCCCTTAGCAGGCAGCTGCCTATTTAGACCGCAGGCAGCTCACTAGGCTTATATTTCCTTCCCTCGTTGTTTGGGCTGAAGTCTGCGAGCGCAGTTTGACATGACAGCTCTGAAATGGCTTTGGAAGAAGAGAGACGGCCGTATCAACACACGGAACAGACAGAAAGACAGAACATTTCTACTACATCTAATGAGAAAAGAAGCCTGCAGTCAGAAGCCACACACACACACACACACACACACTCAGAGTCAGCGGGGTGTCGCAGCAACAATTAGGTTCATTTAAGGATGATTAGTAAGTGCGTTAACTCTTCACACAGGCTTGGCACGTGTTGGTGACAGCGGAGCGGCGCTTCCAGAGCCCAGCCCAGCGCTGCTGTGTCAGATCTCTGTGCTGGAGAACCACTGAGCGCACAGATGATCATCACAGCTCTATATTCATATCACAGCAGTGAGATTACAGTCAGATCTCTGTGCTGGAGAACCACTGAGCGCACAGATGATCATCACAGCTCTTTATTCATATCACAGCAGTGAGATTACAGTCAGATCTCTGTGCTGGAGAACCACTGAGCGCACAGATGATCATCACAGCTCTATATTCATATCACAGCAGTGAGATTACAGTCAGATCTCTGTGCTGGAGAACCACTGAGCGCACAGATGATCATCACAGCTCTATATTCATATCACAGCAGTGAGATTACAGTCAGATCTCTGTGCTGGAGAACCACTGAGCGCACAGATGATCATCACAGCTCTTTATTCATATCACAGCAGTGAGATTACAGTCAGATCTCTGTGCTGGAGAACCACTGAGCGCACAGATGATCATCACAGCTCTATATTCATATCACAGCAGTGAGATTACAGTCAGATCTCTGTGCTGGAGAACCACTGAGCGCACAGATGATCATCACAGCTCTTTATTCATATCACAGCAGTGAGATTACAGTCAGATCTCTGTGCTGGAGAACCACTGAGTGCACAGATGATCATCACAGCTCTATATTCATATCACAGCAGTGAGATTACAGTCAGATCTCTGTGCTGGAGAACCACTGAGTGCACAGATGATCATCACAGCTCTTTATTCATATCACAGCAGTGAGATTACAGTCAGATCTCTGTGCTGGAGAACCACTGAGCGCACAGATGATCATCACAGCTCTTTATTCATATCACAGCAGTGAGATTACAGTCAGATCTCTGTGCTGGAGAACCACTGAGTGCACAGATGATCATCACAGCTCTTTATTCATATCACAGCAGTGAGATTACAGTCAGATCTCTGTGCTGGAGAACCACTGAGCGCACAGATGATCATCACAGCTCTTTATTCATATCACAGCAGTGAAATTACAGTCAGATCTCTGTGCTGGAGAACCACTGAACGCACAGATGATCATCACAGCTCTATATTCATATCACAGCAGTGAGATTACAGTCAGATCTCTGTGCTGGAGAACCACTGAGTGCACAGATGATCATCACAGCTCTATATTCATATCACAGCAGTGAGATTACAGTCAGATCTCTGTGCTGGAGAACCACTGAGTGCACAGATGATCATCACAGCTCTTTATTCATATCACAGCAGTGAGATTACAGTCAGATCTCTATGCTGGAGAACCACTGAGCGCACAGATGATCATCACAGCTCTTTATTCATATCACAGCAGTGAGATTACAGTCAGATCTCTGTGCTGGAGAACCACTGAGCGCACAGATGATCATCACAGCTCTTTATTCATATCACAGCAGTGAGATTACAGTCAGATCTCTATGCTGGAGAACCACTGAGCGCACAGATGATCATCACAGCTCTATATTCATATCACAGCAGTGAGATTACAGTCAGATCTCTGTGCTGGAGAACCACTGAGTGCACAGATGATCATCACAGCTCTTTATTCATATCACAGCAGTGAGATTACAGTCAGATCTCTGTGCTGGAGAACCACTGAGCGCACAGATGATCATCACAGCTCTTTATTCATATCACAGCAGTGAGATTACAGTCAGATCTCTGTGCTGGAGAACCACTGAGTGCACAGATGATCATCACAGCTCTTTATTCATATCACAGCAGTGAGATTACAGTCAGATCTCTGTGCTGGAGAACCACTGAGCGCACAGATGATCATCACAGCTCTTTATTCATATCACAGCAGTGAGATTACAGTCAGATCTCTGTGCTGGAGAACCACTGAGCGCACAGATGATCATCACAGCTCTTTATTCATATCACAGCAGTGAGATTACAGTCAGATCTCTGTGCTGGAGAACCACTGAGCGCACAGATGATCATCACAGCTCTATATTCATATCACAGCAGTGAGATTACAGTCAGATCTCTGTGCTGGAGAACCACTGAGCGCACAGATGATCATCACAGCTCTTTATTCATATCACAGCAGTGAGATTACAGTCAGATCTCTGTGCTGGAGAACCACTGAGCGCACAGATGATCATCACAGCTCTTTATTCATATCACAGCAGTGAGATTACAGTCAGATCTCTGTGCTGGAGAACCACTGAGCGCACAGATGATCATCACAGCTCTTTATTCATATCACAGCAGTGAGATTACAGTCAGATCTCTGTGCTGGAGAACCACTGAGCGCACAGATGATCATCACAGCTCTTTATTCATATCACAGCAGTGAGATTACAGTCAGATCTCTGTGCTGGAGAAGCACTGAGCGCACAGATGATCATCACAGCTCTTTATTCATATCACAGCAGTGAGATTACAGTCAGATCTCTGTGCTGGAGAACCACTGAGCGCACAGATGATCATCACAGCTCTATATTCATATCACAGCAGTGAAATTACAGTCAGATCTCTGTGCTGGAGAACCACTGAGTGCACAGATGATCATCACAGCTCTATATTCATATCACAGCAGTGAAATTACAGTCAGATCTCTGTGCTGGAGAACCACTGAGTGCACAGATGATCATCACAGCTCTTTATTAATATCACAGCAGTGAAATTACAGTCAGATCTCTGTGCTGGAGAACCACTGAGTGCACAGATGATCATCACAGCTCTATATTCATATCACAGCAGTGAGATTACAGTCAGATCTCTGTGCTGGAGAACCACTGAGTGCACAGATGATCATCACAGCTCTTTATTCATATCACAGCAGTGAGATTACAGTCAGATCTCTGTGCTGGAGAACCACTGAGTGCACAGATGATCATCACAGCTCTATATTCATATCACAGCAGTGAGATTACAGTCAGATCTCTGTGCTGGAGAACCACTGAGTGCACAGATGATCATCACAGCTCTTTATTCATATCACAGCAGTGAGATTACAGTCAGATCTCTGTGCTGGAGAACCACTGAGCGCACAGATGATCATCACAGCTCTTTATTCATATCACAGCAGTGAGATTACAGTCAGATCTCTGTGCTGGAGAACCACTGAGCGCACAGATGATCATCACAGCTCTTTATTCATATCACAGCAGTGAGATTACAGTCAGATCTCTGTGCTGGAGAACCACTGAGTGCACAGATGATCATCACAGCTCTTTATTAATATCACAGCAGTGAGATTACAGTCAGATCTCTGTGCTGGAGAACCACTGAGTGCACAGATGATCATCACAGCTCTATATTCATATCACAGCAGTGAGATTACAGTCAGATCTCTGTGCTGGAGAACCACTGAGTGCACAGATGATCATCACAGCTCTTTATTCATATCACAGCAGTGAGATTACAGTCAGATCTCTGTGCTGGAGAACCACTGAGCGCACAGATGATCATCACAGCTCTTTATTCATATCACAGCAGTGAGATTACAGTCAGATCTCTGTGCTGGAGAACCACTGAGCGCACAGATGATCATCACAGCTCTTTATTCATATCACAGCAGTGAGATTACAGTCAGATCTCTGTGCTGGAGAACCACTGAGCGCACAGATGATCATCACAGCTCTTTATTCATATCACAGCAGTGAGATTACAGTCAGATCTCTGTGCTGGAGAACCACTGAGCGCACAGATGATCATCACAGCTCTTTATTCATATCACAGCAGTGAGATTACAGTCAGATCTCTGTGCTGGAGAACCACTGAGCGCACAGATGATCATCACAGCTCTTTATTCATATCACAGCAGTGAGATTACAGTCAGATCTCTGTGCTGGAGAACCACTGAGCGCACAGATGATCATCACAGCTCTATATTCATATCACAGCAGTGAAATTACAGTCAGATCTCTGTGCTGGAGAACCACTGAGTGCACAGATGATCATCACAGCTCTATATTCATATCACAGCAGTGAAATTACAGTCAGATCTCTGTGCTGGAGAACCACTGAGTGCACAGATGATCATCACAGCTCTTTATTAATATCACAGCAGTGAAATTACAGTCAGATCTCTGTGCTGGAGAACCACTGAGCGCACAGATGATCATCACAGCTCTTTATTAATATCACAGCAGTGAAATTACAGTCAGATCTCTGTGCTGGAGAACCACTGAGTGCACAGATGATCATCACAGCTCTTTATTCATATCACAGCAGTGAGATTACAGTCAGATCTCTGTGCTGGAGAACCACTGAGTGCACAGATGATCATCACAGCTCTTTATTAATATCACAGCAGTGAAATTACAGTCAGATCTCTGTGCTGGAGAACCACTGAGTGCACAGATGATCATCACAGCTCTATATTCATATCACAGCAGTGAGATTACAGTCAGATCTCTGTGCTGGAGAACCACTGAGTGCACAGATGATCATCACAGCTCTATATTCATATCACAGCAGTGAACAGTCAGATCTCTGTGCTGGAGAACCACTGAGCGCACAGATGATCATCACAGCTCTATATTCATATCACAGCAGTGAGATTACAGTCAGATCTCTGTGCTGGAGAACCACTGAGCGCACAGATGATCATCACAGCTCTTTATTCATATCACAGCAGTGAGATTACAGTCAGATCTCTGTGCTGGAGAACCACTGAGTGCACAGATGATCATCACAGCTCTATATTCATATCACAGCAGTGAGATTACAGTCAGATCTCTGTGCTGGAGAACCACTGAGTGCACAGATGATCATCACAGCTCTATATTCATATCACAGCAGTGAGATTACAGTCAGATCTCTGTGCTGGAGAACCACTGAGCGCACAGATGATCATCACAGCTCTTTATTCATATCACAGCAGTGAGATTACAGTCAGATCTCCAACTGGGCTCAGATTCACCCCAACAAATGATCCGACCTCCACATCAATAGAGTTTAGTTTAGATTTTTTTCATTGTCATTTTAATGAAAGTTTTAGTCATTTTATTGTTTTTTGTAATTATAATTGTATTATATTTTTTAATATTTCTATTTAGTTTTTATTAATTTATATTTCAGTTTCGATTATTTAAGTACACTCTAAAAAATGCTGGGTTAAAAACAACCAAAGGTAAGTTGAAAATGGACTAACCCAGCAATTGGGTTGTTTTAACCCAGTGAATATGATGAACATAACGGCTAATATAATCAATATAACGGCTAATATCATGAATATAACGGCTAATATCATGAATATAACGGCTAATATCATGAATATAACGGCTAATGTCATGAATATAACGGCTAATATAATCAATATAACGGCTAATATCATGAATATAACGGCTAATATCATGAATATAACGGCTAATATCATGAATATAACGGCTAATATAATCAATATAACGGCTAATATCATGAATATAACGGCTAATATCATGAATATAACGGCTAATATAATCAATATAACGGCTAATATCATGAATATAACGGCTAATATAATCAATATAACGGCTAATATCATGAATATAACGGCTAATATCATGAATATAACGGCTAATATAATCAATATAACGGCTAATATCATGAATATAACGGCTAATATGATGAACATAATGGCTAATATAATAAATATAACGGCTAATATCATGAATATAACGGCTAATATCATGAATATAACGGCTAATATAATCAATATAACGGCTAATATAATCAATATAACGGCTAATATAATCAATATAACGGCTAATATCATGAATATAACGGCTAATATAATCAATATAACGGCTAATATCATGAATATAACGGCTAATATCATGAATATAACGGCTAATATCATGAATATAACGGCTAATATCATAAATATAACGACTAATATCATGAATATAACGGCTAATATCATGAACATAACGGCTAATATAATGAATATAACGGCTAATATAATGAATATAACGGCTAATATCATGAATATAACGGCTAATATCATGAATATAACGACTAATATCATAAATATAACGACTAATATCATGAATATAACGGCTAATATCATGAATATAACGACTAATATCATGAATATAACGGCTAATATCATGAATATAACGGCTAATATCATGAATATAACAGCTAGTATAATGAATATAAAGGCTAATATAATGAATATAACGACTAATATCATGAATATAACGGCTAATATCATAAATATAACGACTAATATCATAAATATAACGACTAATATCATGAATATAACGGCTAATATCATGAATATAACGACTAATATCATGAATATAACGGCTAATATCATGAATATAACGGCTAATATAGTGAATATAACGGCTAATATAATCAATATAACGGCTAATATCATGAATATAACGGCTAATATCATGAATATAACGGCTAATATAATCAATATAACGGCTAATATCATAAATATAACGACTAATATCATGAATATAACGACTAATATCATGAATATAACGGCTAATATAATGAATATAACGGCTAATATAATGAATATAACGGCTAATATCATGAATATAACGGCTAATATCATGAACATAACGGCTAATATCATAAATATAACGGCTAATATCATAAATATAACGACTAATATCATGAATATAACGACTAATATCATGAATATAACGGCTAATATAATCAATATAACGGCTAATATCATAAATATAACGACTAATATCATGAATATAACGACTAATATCATGAATATAACGGCTAATATCATGAATATAACGGCTAATATAATCAATATAACGGCTAATATCATGAATATAACGGCTAATATCATGAATATAACAACTAATATCATGAATATAACGGCTAATATCATGAATATAACAACTAATATAATGAATATAACGGCTAATATCATGAACATAACGGCTAATATAATCAATATAACGGCTAATATCATGAATATAACGGCTAATATAATCAATATAACGGCTAATATCATGAATATAACGACTAATATAATGAATATAACGGCTAATATCATGAATATAACAGCTAATATAATCAATATAACGGCTAATATCATGAATATAACAGCTAATATAATCAATATAACGGCTAATATCATGAATATAACGGCTAATATAATCAATATAACGGCTAATATCATGAATATAACAGCTAATATAATCAATATAACGGCTAATATCATGAATATAACAGCTAATATAATCAATATAACGGCTAATATCATGAATATAACAGCTAATATAATCAATATAACGGCTAATATAATGAATATAACGGCTAATATCATGAATATAACAGCTAATATAATCAATATAACGGCTAATATCATGAATATAACGGCTAATATCATGAACATAACGGCTAATATCATAAATATAACGACTAATATCATGAATATAACGGCTAATATCATGAATATAACGGCTAATATCATGAATATAACGGCTAATATCATAAATATAACGACTAATATCATGAATATAACGGCTAATATCATAAATATAACGACTAATATCATGAATATAACGGCTAATATTATGAATATAACGGCTAATATCATGAATATAACGGCTAATATTATGAATATAACGGCTAATATCATAAATATAACGACTAATATCATGAATATAACGGCTAATATCATAAATATAACGACTAATATAATGAATATAACGGCTAATATCATGAATATAACGGCTAATATCATGAATATAACGGCTAATATCATGAACATAACGGCTAATATCATAAATATAACGACTAATATCATGAATATAACGGCTAATATTATGAATATAATGGCTAATATCATTAATATAACGACTAATATCATGAATATAACGGCTAATATCATGAATATAACGGCTAATATCATGAATATAACGGCTAATATCATGAATAAAACGGCTAATATCATGAATATAACGGCTAATATCATGAATATAACGACTAATATCATGAATATAACGGCTAATATCATGAACATAACGGCTAATATCATGAATATAACGGCTAATATCATGAATATAACGGCTAATATCATGAATATAACGGCTAATATAATGAATATAACGGCTAATATCATGAATATAACGGCTAATCATGAATATAACGGCTAATATAATGAATATAACGGCTAATATCATAAATATAACGACTAATATCATGAATATAACGGCTAATATCATAAATATAACGACTAATATCATGAATATAACGGCTAATATTATGAATATAACGGCTAATATCATGAATATAACGGCTAATATTATGAATATAACGGCTAATATAATGAATATAACGGCTAATATCATGAATATAACGGCTAATATAATGAATATAACGGCTAATATCATGAATATAACGGCTAATATTATGAATATAACGGCTAATATTATGAATATAACGACTAATATCATGAATATAACGGCTAATATTATGAATATAACGGCTAATATAATGAATATAACGGCTAATATCATGAATATAACGGCTAATATAATGAATATAACGGCTAATATCATGAATAAAACGGCTAATATAATGAATATAACGGCTAATATCATGAATATAACGACTAATATCATGAATATAACGGCTAATATCATGAACATAACGGCTAATATCATGAATATAACGGCTAATATCATGAATATAACGGCTAATATCATGAATATAACGGCTAATATAATGAATATAACGGCTAATATCATGAATATAACGGCTAATCATGAATATAACGGCTAATATAATGAATATAACGGCTAATATCATAAATATAACGACTAATATCATGAATATAACGGCTAATATCATAAATATAACGACTAATATCATGAATATAACGGCTAATATTATGAATATAACGGCTAATATCATGAATATAACGGCTAATATTATGAATATAACGGCTAATATAATGAATATAACGGCTAATATCATGAATATAACGGCTAATATAATGAATATAACGGCTAATATCATGAATATAACGGCTAATATTATGAATATAACGGCTAATATTATGAATATAACGGCTAATATCATGAATATAACGGCTAATATTATGAATATAACGGCTAATATAATGAATATAACGGCTAATATCATGAATATAACGGCTAATATAATGAATATAACGGCTAATATCATGAATATAACGGCTAATCATGAATATAACGGCTAATATCATGAATATAACGGCTAATATCATAAATATAACGACTAATATCATGAATATAACGGCTAATATCATAAATATAACGACTAATATCATGAATATAACGGCTAATATTATGAATATAACGGCTAATATCATGAATATAACGGCTAATATTATGAATATAACGGCTAATATCATGAATATAACGGCTAATATCATGAATATAACGGCTAATATCATGAACATAACGGCTAATATCATAAATATAACGACTAATATCATGAATATAACGGCTAATATTATGAATATAATGGCTAATATCATGAATATAACGGCTAATATCATGAATAAAACGGCTAATATCATGAATATAATGGCTAATATCATGAATATAACGACTAATATCATGAATATAACGGCTAATATCATGAATATAACGGCTAATATCATGAATATAACGGCTAATATCATGAATATAACGGCTAATATCATGAATATAACGGCTAATATCATGAATAAAACGGCTAATATCATGAATATAATGGCTAATATCATGAATATAACGACTAATATCATGAATATAACGGCTAATATCATGAATATAACGGCTAATATCATGAATATAACGGCTAATATCATGAATATAACGGCTAATATCATAAATATAACGGCTAATATCATGAATATAACGGCTAATATCATGAATATAACGGCTAATATCATGAATATAACGGCTAATATAATGAATATAACGGCTAATATCATGAATATAACGGCTAATCATGAATATAACGGCTAATATCATGAATAAAACGGCTAATATCATGAACATAACGGCTAATATCATGAATATAATGGCTAATATCATGAATATAGCGGCTAATATCATGAATATAACGGCTAATATCATGAATAAAACGGCTAATATCATGAATAAAATGGCTAATATGAATATAACGGCTAATATCATGAATAAAACGGCTAATATCATGAATAAAATGGCTAATATGAATATAACGGCTAATATGATGAACATAATGGCTAATATAATAAATATAACGACTAATATCATGAATAAAACGGCTAATATCATGAATATAACGGCTAATATCATGAATAAAACGGCTAATATCATGAATATAATGGCTAATATCATGAATAAAACGGCTAATATCATGAATATAATGGCTAATATCATGAATAAAACGGCTAATATCATGAATATAACGGTTAATATCATGAATAAAACGGCTAATATCATGAATATAATGGCTAATATCATGAATATAACGGCTAATATCATGAATATAATGGCTAATATCATGAATATAACGCTAATACAGAGCTGCCAACTCTCACGCATTGGCCGTGAGACACACGCATTTGATTGGTTTCACACGCTCACACGCCACACACCCGATTTCTCACGCTGAAGTGTCAACCCGGTCAGTCAAATGCCTGAAAGATGAGTTTATCTATAGATCTACATGTAGAGCCGATCATGTTGATCGATTAGTTATGCTCTCGGTGAGGGGGTTCAAGATAAATGGGCAAATAAATACGGTGTTGTTGCGCAACCTAAAGCTACATTCCGTTTTGGGTTCTGACGAGAACGAGCCTGTAATGAGCGAAGTGGAGCGCTGTGACGCTCAGGGGTGCGTTTCCCGAAAGCGTTGTTCACTAACTATGGTCACAAGTTCCGTCATTATAAGCATAGTTAAACGAGCAGTGTTTCCCGAAACCATAGTTCCAGCGAACGTTCGCAAACAGCATCGCAAAGTTGATTTGCATACATTTTGTTCTTGCACTGATGTTAAATGTGTAGCCATTTTGCACTTTGGCAGGCAGTTTGAGATATAGGCTATATTTGAGTATTGTGTGTAATGATTCTGACAGTTTTTTTTACATATAAATGACTGGGGAAAAGTGTCCCAATAACCCTTCACCCTCTTTGAAATCATAATTACATTGCACTATGAAGCTTAAAACCCCAAATATTATAACATTCTTCATTAACAATTATTCAGTTATTTGTAACAATCTCATTGTAAAAAAAAAAAGAAACAGAAAAAAGTGTTGCCAGCTCCTTTTTGATAGTAACTTGTAGTGTAGCTACTTTTTCAAAAGGGTAGCTTGAATGTAACTTAACTACTCAAAGTAGTTTTTACTACAACACTGTTTTTTTAGATCAGCCACAGCAAAAAAAGAACCACACAACAGACAGAAGAGCAACAGACAGGACAGACAGTTTTTTTCCTTTTTCTTCCCTGTAAAAGTATGCTGTAGGTTGATGTATAATCAATTTGTTCTATTTAGACAAAACCTTGCCTCTAGGCCTAGTGCTTTAAAGGTCCCGTTCTTCGTGTTTTTTTGAAGCTTTGATTGTGTTTACAGTGTGCAATATAACATGTGCTCATGTTTCGCGTGTAAAAAAAACAGTATTTTTAACACAATGTACTCATCTGTACACCGCTGTTTACACTCTCCTAAAAACGGCTGATGAGTTCCTTTATTCTATGAAGTCCCTCCTTCAGAAATACATAACGAGTTCTGATTGTGCCAGCGGTTCCCGTGTTGTGATTTGACCGCAGCTTAGCGAACGTGGCACGGTTCCTGTGTTGTGATTCGACAGCAGCTTAGCGCACGTGGAAAGGTCACGCCTCTTAACGGGAGATATATGTGCTTAATGATCTCTACAGCGTCCCTGGGAAAGCCAAACAAAGGTGATTTGACTCCGGGATGAAAATAACAGCGTCTCGACGACATGGCGACAAACACACTCAAACGCAACAATTCCTTTTCTCCACGCGACACTTCATCTTCTCCACGTGGGACAGCAACAAGACCACGCCCCCTTTTTTCGCGTATTCTTGTGGGCGGAGGTTAGTCTGTTCTACTGACGTCATTTATGAAGGAAGTACCAGGATGTAGTCCAAGCCGGCCGTTCGCTGTAGGCTTTGAAAGGGAACTTCTGTTAAATAAAATATCTCACTTGGCATTGAACTTTGAGCTTTATAATTTTACAGGTATTATTTATGCTCTAACAGCAACATTACACACTAACTAAAGTTTGAACAATGGGATCACGAAGAACGGGACCTTTAAAATTGTGTGTGTGTGTGTGTGTCTATAGGATATAGCCTACAACGCGTCATATAGATGCATTTTGTATATATATATATATATATATAATATTATTATCTATTTTATTTTTTGTTGTTGCAATTTTTGCATTGTACGCGGCAAAATTTTGCTTGGCCCCACCAAATCTCACTCTAAGCTTTTTTGAAAAGTTGGCAGCTCTGCGCTAATATAATGAACATAACGGCTAATATAATGAATATAACGACTAATATAATCAGTATAACTGCTAATATAATCAATATAACGGCTAATGTCATGAATATAACAGCTAATATCATGAATATAACAGCTAATATCATATAGTTTCGTGATAGAATGGACTTAATATGTTTGTGTGTGAACTCGGATTGAAGTGTGTTCCGCATTTAAAACAAGCCTAAAATATATATACAGTATTGCTGAAATCCAATAAATTAACATTTATTTTATTTCCAGTGATGTTTTAACCTTCTATTCGTTCTATACTTTGACTGTATGACGACTATTGGTCTCCTGTTTTATCCTCTTATTTTAGGAGGAACATTTGAGACACGAGTTACACAAATAAAGCAGCACGGAGAACTCAATGAAAGAGTCTGAGCACGATCTGAGCACGTTCTCCTCAGTCAGCTGATACGAGTCCGGATACATCCGCGGGAATATGGACGTGATCTCATGCTTTGATAAGGTACAGAAGCCAGTGACAAAATGAGATACATAAAGCAGGCCTTTATCTGCCGTGGCTCCTGCTGTATCACACACACACCTCCGTGTTTCTCCTCCTGTTTCCCTCGCGCTCCGATAAGGACATTATGGATATACTATAGATATGCAGACTTCAAATCAAAGCACTTCGTTTCCCAGCAACGACTAATGTCCTTCCCAATAGTGCTTCTCTTTTCCCAGTAAACAATAAGACGACAATGACTAAACAAGAACAAAACAATGACAACGACAGTGGCATAAAACTCTCGCAGAATTTCTCCGATTGGACATTAAAAACAGCATCAGCATCACTAACACACACACTTCTGCTGAGATTTTGTGTAAATACATACATACATGTATCATATGTAATAAATGCTCTACAGAACAAGATATTCAACTCAATATATATATATATATATATATATATATATATATATATATATATATATATATATATATATATATATATATATATATATATATATATATATATATATATACATACATATATTTGTGTGTATATGTATGTATGTTGTTTATGTGTACACATGTATATGTGTGTGTGTGTGTGTATGTTGTATATAAATACACGTGTATATGTATGTTTTGTATGTATATATATATATGTATGTTGTTTATGTGTACACATGTATGTGTGTATATGTGTGTATGTATATGCATATATGTATGTGTATGTATCTGTTTGAATGTATGTTTTGTATGTTATATATGTATGCTTGTATGTATGTTGTTTATGTGTACACGTGTATATGTGTGTGTGTGTGTGTGTGTGTGTGTGTGTGTGTGTGTGTGTGTGTGTGTGCGTGTGTGTGTGTATGTATGTTGTATATAAATACACGTGTATATGTATGTTTTGTATGTATATATATGTATGTTGTTTATGTGTACACATGTATGTGTGTATATGTGTGTATGTATATGCATATATGTATGTGTATGTATCTGTTTGAATGTATGTTTTGTATGTTATATATGTATGCTTGTATGTATGTTGTTTATGTGTACACGTGTACAGTGAGGAAAATAAGTATTTGAACACCCTGATATTTTGCAAGTTCTCCCACTTAGAAATCATGGAGGGTCTGAAATTGTCATCGTAGGTGCATGTCCACTGTGAGAGACATAATCTAAAAAAAAATCCAGAAATCACAATGTATGATTTTTTAACTATTTATTTGTATGATACAGCTGCAAATAAGTATTTGAACACCTGAGAAAATCAATGTTAATATTTGGTACAGTAGCCTTTGTTTGCAATTACAGTGGTCAAACGTTTCCTGTAGTTTTTCAGCAGGTTTGCACTGCAGGAGGGATTTTGGCCCACTCCTCCACACAGATCTTCTCTAGATCAGTCAGGTTTCTGGCCTGTCGCTGAGAAACACGGAGTTTGAGCTCCTCCAAAGATTCTCTATTGGGTTTAGGTCTGGAGACTGGCTAGGCCACGCCAGAACCTTGATATGCTTCTTACAGAGCCACTCCTTGGTTATCCTGGCTGTGTGCTTCGGGTCATTGTCATGTTGGAAGACCCAGCCTCGACCCATCTTCAATGCTCTAACTGAGGGAAGGAGGTTGTTCCCCAAAATCTGGCAATACATGGCCCCGGTCCTCCTCTCCTTAATACAGTGCAGTCGCCCTGTCCCATGTGCAGAAAAACACCCCCAAAGCATGATGCTACCCCCCCCCCCCCATGCTTCACAGTAGGGATGGTGTTCTTGGGATGGTACTCATCATTCTTCTTCCTCCAAACACGTTTAGTGGAATTATGACCAAAAAGTTCTATTTTGGTCTCATCTGACCACATGACTTTCTCCCATGACTCCTCTGGATCATCCAAATGTTCATTGGCAAACTGAAGACGGGCCTTGACATGTGCTGGTTTAAGCAGGGGAACCTTCCGTGCCATGCATGATTTCAAACCATGACGTCTTAGTGTATTACCAACAGTAACCTTGGAAACGGTGGTCCCAGCTCTTTTCAGGTCATTGACCAGCTCCTCCCGTGTAGTTCTGGGCTGATTTCTCACCTTTCTTAGGATCATTGAGACCCCACGAGGTGAGATCTTGCATGGAGCCCCAGTCCGAGGGAGATTGACAGTCATGTTTAGCTTCTTCCATTTTCTAATGATTGCTCCAACAGTGGACCTTTTTTCACCAAGCTGCTTGGCAATTTTCACCGTAGCCCTTTCCAGCCTTGTGGAGGTGTACAATTTTGTCTCTAGTGTCTTTGGACAGCTCTTTGGTCTTGGCCATGTTAGTAGTTGGATTCTTACTGATTGCATGGGGTGGACAGGTGTCTTTATGCAGCTAACGACCTCAAACAGGTGCATCTAATTTAGGATAATAAATGGAGTGGAGGTGGACATTTTAAAGGCAGACTAACAGATCTTTGAGGGTCAGAATTCTAGCTGATAGACAGGTGTTCAAATATTTATTTGCAGCTGTATCATACAAATAAATAGTTAAAAAATCATACATTGTAATTTCTGGATTTTTTTTTTAGATTATGTCTCTCACAGTGGACATGCACCTACGATGACAATTTCAGACCCTCCATGATTTCTAAGTGGGAGAACTTGCAAAATAGCAGTGTGTTCAAATACTTATTTTCCTCACTGTATATGTGTGTATATGTGTGTATGTAATGTATATGTATATATGTATGTATAGGTATATATATATATGCGTGTGTGTGTGTGTGTGTATGTTTGTATGTATGTATGTTGTTTATGTGTACACATGTATATGTATCTGTTTGTATGTATATGTATGAATGTTGTATACGTATACACATCTATATGTATGTTTTGTATGTATATATGTATGTTGTTTATATGTACACATGTATATGTGTGTATGTATGTTTCATATGTATATGCATGTTTTATATATAAATACACATGTATATTTATCCATGTATGTATGTTGTAGAGGTATACACTTGTATGTATGTATGTATATGTGTGTGTGTGTGTGTGTGTGTGTGTGTGTGTGTGTGTGTGTGTGTGTGTGTGTGTGTGTGTGTGTGTGTGTGTGTGTGTGTCTCATATTTCCAGGGGAACGTGATTAAAAAACTCAAAAGAATTAAATGAAATGTGTAAATGATGCCTTGATTAGCACAATCCAAAGCCTAATGGACTTTATTAGAGAGAAGGAAAAAAGCAGATCTTCTCTTTTATTCTGCCTTTTCTTCTTCCATCTTCCTGATATAATGAAATTGGAAAATAACTTCTATTTCTTTAAAACATTTCTTAATATACAAGCCTGCTCTCATATCATATTGCGCAGAAGGAAATAAGGCACCTTCTCCCTAGAGATAATAAAAGAATTGAATTTTTCCTTATCGGCCCGGTCATCTATTTTTCCACGGAATGCTATTACTTGCTGCCTGCGGTTGCTAGGCAACAGGAAATATTAATAGGGGCTTTTATTAGGCAGGCTTTCACAGTGCAGCACTAAAAAGAAGAAGTGGAAAACATGAATGTGTTACATAAATCTTTAGCGCTCTCGCAGCTTTTGCGCAAGTCTATGTTTCCCTCTTGATTTATCGCGCCTTCCCCTCATTTATGGGAAATAGCGGTGTGAAATAAGAAAATGGTACATTACCCTGAAGGACTATTTGAAAATAAATAATCGCAAAGGTGAAAAGAAAGCTGTTTAAAAACCAGGGGGGTTCTCTCGTTCCCTCTCTCTCTCTCTCTCTCTCTCTCTCTCTCTCTCTCTCTCTCTCTCTCTCTCTCTCTCTCTCTCTCTCTCTCTCTCTCTCGCTCTCGTTCGGTGCGAGGCCAGATTTCGCAGGGCCTATTGAACAGCCCAATGTTTTCCCCGTTCTCTCCAGATCCATCAATCATCGGTGTAATATTCCTTGCAGGAAATGCATTCTATTACGCTCTTTGAACTGCGATGGAGGGAAAGAAAATAAAAGATATTAATAGTTCCATAAAGCATTTCCGCTACAAATGTAATCCCTGAGTTGTGCCGTGATGCAAATATCTTTTGCTTTATATTGATTAATCGCACATCGCTCCATCCGTTCGGGAGGAAAAAGCTGCCATTTCCCATTCTTCTGAGAACCTGACAAATGCCGTAAACCTTTTCGGTGGGCATTTTATTTTCAAATCTTGGGTGGAATTCAACAAAAATACATTTGATTAAAGCTGCTGGAAGGCCGAACGGCCACAAATAGCCTGCGAGTTTGGGCAGGCCATCATCTTCGGGCTATTTCTGGTTCAGTCCCGACCGCAGTCCGGTTCATTCAGGCGGTGATGAATCTACCAGTCTAAGTACAGGGCTGTAAAACCATTACTACATCCACAGGCCCAGCCGCCCATTATACGCTCCACACCACACTGCACTGACTAAACACACAGAGAGGAGGATACTCACAGCAATGCTGCTATTCTGCATTTATTTATGTTTATGCATTTGCCAGATGCTTTTATCCTAAGTGACTTGAAACAATTGCATGCATTTTTATTAGTGCTGTCGATTTAATGCGTTGACCTAATTAACTAGTTATGGGAAAAATAACATATTAATCTTACATTTCATAAAGTGATTGGTGACAAACATGAAGCAGGACAACAGCTCACTGTGTGATGGAGCCTACACTGTAAAAACTGTGGTTACCAGAACCTTACCGTAAAAATATGGTAGCAACATTTTAGGTTTTACAGATTTAAGTTCAACCCTATTTCAGTAACTAAAATAATGTTAAATTACCAACCTTTTGAAATACTAATATCTGGTATGTACCTTTGATATATACTGACAACCACCAATCACAGTGGAGATGAGAGTCACATGATAAACCAAAGCTTTATCCACCAATCACAGTGGAGATGAGAGTCACATGATGAACCAAAGCTTTAACCACCAATCACAGTGGAGATGAGAGTCACATGATGAACCAAAGCTTTAACCATCAATCACAGTGGAGATGAGAGTCACATGATGAACCAAAGCTTTAACCACCAATCACAGTGGAGATGAGAGTCACATGATGAACCAAAGCTTTAACCATCAATCACAGTGGAGATGAGAGTCACATGATGAACCAAAGCTTTAACCACCAATCACAGTGGAGATGAGAGTCACATGATGAACCAAAGCTTTAACCATCAATCACAGTGGAGATGAGAGTCACATGATGAACCAAAGCTTTAACCACCAATCACAGTGAAGATGAGAGTCACATGATGAACCAAAGCTTTAACCACCAATCACAGTGGAGATGAGAGTCACATGATGAACCAAAGCTTTAACCACCAATCACAGTGGAGATGAGAGTCACATGATGAACCAAAGCTTTAACCATCAATCACAGTGGAGATGAGAGTCACATGATGAACCAAAGCTTTAACCACCAATCACAGTGGAGATGAGAGTCACATGATGACCCAAAGCTTTAACCACCAATCACAGTGAAGATGAGAGTCACATGATGACCCAAAGCTTTAACCACCAATCACAATGGAGATGAGAGTCACATGATGAACCAAAGCTTTATCCACCAATCACAGTGGAGATGAGTGTCACATGATGAACCAAAGCTTTATCCACCAATCACAGTGGAGATGAGTGTCACACGATGAACCAAAGCTTTAAAGGTCCCGTTCTTCGTGTTTTTTTGAAGCTTTGATTGTGTTTACAGTGTGCAATATAACATGTGCTCATGTTTCTTGTTATTATTTATGCTCTAACAGCAACATTACACACTAACTAAAGTTTGAACAATGGGATCACGAAGAACGGGACCTTTAACCACCAATCACAAAACCCTAATGTTCATAACTGATTAGAAAAAAACTAAGAAACAGTTATTTCAAAGAAAATACATCAAATATGAAGCGTCACGCAGGGAATGTCAATTTTACGGTTTTTCACTGTAAATTACACAACAACTTGTTCTTTTTCACTTCCAAAAACTGTACATTTAACGGTATTTTACTGTAAAATTACATAAAATGTAAGGTTACATCTACTACAGTTATTCACCGTATATAGTACAGAAACTTTTTTAACGGTTTTTAACCGTATCATTTTTACAGCCTTTTACCGTTAAAATCACGATAATTTTTACTGTGTATATAATGCGATTAAAATGCAAGATATCAGGACAAAAATCTCATATTTATATCATGATAGTTAGACGATATCACACGAGTGCTGTTTTTGTCCTGAATAGCTCAAGTGCAAATGTGACTCAATGATTCGCTCACTAAGACATTAACCGCATCACTTCCATTCAAAGACTTTAAATGATTTTTTGGAGGTACTTGCTCAGTTAAATTTGATTTGTGATTAATTTGTTCACACAGATCCACGAAAACAACTAAAACCGCTGTGTTCTGCTGCCAGGCCAGTAGATGGCGATATCACTTTATAAAGAAACTACACGACCTACAGACTGAACATGAACATCTACGTTTTCACCATAGACTGTAAAAAAATATGGGCGTAGTGTCCGTGACGTCACCCACAGGATTCTGAAGAGCAGTTTTGAAGCGTAAAGTCGGGTCGAGCTGGCCGTCGCCATCACCGCGCATCACTCCCGGATAACAGAAAATGGGCAAAGAGGCGGGACGTGGGCGGAGCTGAGGTGATGACTAACAGACAGCAGACAAACGGCAATCCACCTGTCACTCAAAGTGGCCACGCCCTTAATTATGCAGCACTTTAAGGCTTTATATAATGTAAACGAATGAGTTATAAATAAATTTCACCCCCTCACAGTCGTCATGAAGGGCAAAATTAGCCGTACAGAGCAAAAGCACAATGTGTCCCAAACTGTAAACATGTGTTCTTCTGCTGTAAAGTTGGGCATTTTAACAAGAGCTCAATGAGATTCTGCTCCTCTAGTGGCCAGTCCATGAACTGCAGTTTAAGTCATTTCCGGATCGGCTTCAAGAGAAGGTTGCCGATTGGTTTTCAGCTACAGCTTTTGTTTTCAGGCCCTCAAAATATCACTGTCGTGTAAATGAAGGACCAAAACACATTTTTAGTTGAAAACGTTGTTGTGTAAACGGCCCCCAAAACGAACTATCTAACTGATGCACATGAATGCTTTTGTTCCTCCAGTGTAGACTGTATTGACTCTTAACATTAACGAATAAACACATTCCCGTCTGCATTCGTGGAGGAAACAAAACACTAAAACATCAAATGTAGACTATATTACAACATACATAAAACACTCGCACTGAAGGACACATAACTGTTGTGGTAAATGCAAATGATCCTCTTGATAATGACATGTTTTTTTCTCACTCGTTTGCCCTTGAAACTTCATTGAAATGTGACATTTTATTAATGAAGCATGTCGCATACAAAACCAGCATCTGCTCACAGCTCCAATCATTGCGTTAACATACTACATGTTTAACTTTGAATACCCACAAAGCACAGCTGGCTCTCGCTTGAAGCGAGATATTTGTACAGTACAGTAAAGGTTAGATTAATAACATCAATGCTATGCAGATATTAAATACCAAACATGCCATGCTATGACAGCTACCACATTAGTGGGCTGAACGGATTGCCGGATTAATTACAAGCAATTTCTGAGCGAAAACACCAAATCTTCCCCATTGCACCTCTCTGGTTAGCTTGTTTGTCGCGTTCAGACGGCGTGAATTAGCATGCATTTACAGTAAAGATATTTATTCTTCGTCAGGAGAGCAAACGCAGTTATGAAGATGGAAGTCGTGTCCATGCAGCAGCGCTCCATCTAAATTGTTTGATATACTTTAAAAAGCTCTTAGTACTGATGACATTCCATTCAAAGCAGTTTTCCTTTTATCCCGTGTGCCGTGTTCAGTCACTCAACCTCTTTCTGCTCCTCCCGTCTTCCTCATCGCTCCTCTATCACTCTTTCTGCCCCTCCAGCCCATCTCTCTCCATCTCTTTTCTCTCTCCGCCGCTCTAATGAAAAAAGATCTCTCCAGCTCGCTCTACTCAAGACGGAAGATGAAGCCTAATGGCTTCTCTTCTCTCCTCTTCTGGAGACGGAATATATGCACTGACCCCCTGATGGCAGAGATTCATTTCATCAGCAAAGACTTCTGTTTGTGATAAAGCCCGAACCAAACCGCAGCTACACGTCCCATAAACAACACCGCAGCACCGCTAACCGAGCGGACCGGCCTTGTTTGCATTGGATTCTGCGGATGTAAACACTCAACACATTGTTGGGTTTTTTGCTGTTCAATTTAATCATACACTGCCAGAAACACAAACATAAGTGCTTTCAATTGTGCATAAATGTTATTCCCAGCTAACAGGGAACGTTCTGGAAATGTTCTCTCAAAGTAACGAGCAAACCACTAACATTATCAATGCACTCGATTTCAGATGGATGTTCTTTTAAATGTTACGGCCCCACTTTATATTAGGTGGCCTTAAGTACTATATACTTACATCAAAAATAAGTACAATGTACTTACTGTGTTCAAATTGTATTGCAAAACACTTTTGCTGATATTGAGGTGGGACACGGGTAGGGTTAGGGACAGGTGTGGTGGTGTGGGTAAGTTTAAGGGTATGGTTAGGGACAGGTGTGGTGGTCTGGGTAAGTTTAAGGGTAGGGTTAGGGACAGGTGTGGTGGTGTGGGTAAGTTTAAGGGTATGGTTAGGGACAGGTGTGGTGGTGTGGGTAAGTTTAAGGGTAGGGTTAGGGACAGGTGTGGTGGTGTGGGTAAGTTTAAGGGTAGGGTTAGGGACAGGTGTGGTGGTGTGGGTAAGTTTAAGGGTAGGGTTAGGGACAGGTGTGGGTAAGTTTAAGGGCAGGGTTAGGGACAGGTGTGGTGGTGTGGGTAAGTTTAAGGGTAGGGTTAGGGACAGGTGTGGTGGTGTGGGTAAGTTTAAGGGTAGGGTTAGGGACAGGTGTGGTGGTGTGGGTAAGTTTAAGGGTAGGGTTAGGGACAGGTGTGGTGGTATGGGTGAGTTTAAGGGTAGGGTTAGGGACAGGTGTGGTGGTGTGGGTAAGTTTAAGGGTAGGGTTAGGGACAGGTGTGGTGGTATGGGTGAGTTTAAGGGTAGGGTTAGGGACAGGTGTGGTGGTATGGGTGAGTTTAAGGGTAGGGTTAGGGACAGGTGTGGTGGTATGGGTGAGTTTAAGGGTAGGGTTAGGGACAGGTGTGGTGGTGTGGGTAAGTTTAAGGGTAGGGTTAGGGACAGGTGTGGTGGTATGGGTGAGTTTAAGGGTAGGGTTAGGGACAGGTGTGGTGGTGTGGGTAAGTTTAAGGGTAGGGTTAGGGACAGGTGTGGTGGTGTGGGTGAGTTTAAGAGTAGGGTTAGGGACAGGTGTGGTGGTGTGGGTAAGTTTAAGGGTAGGGTTAGGGACAGGTGTGGTGGTGTGGGTAAGTTTAAGGGTAGGGTTAGGGACAGGTGTGGTGGTATGGGTAAGTTTAAGGGTAGGGTTAGGGACAGGTGTGGTGGTGTGGGTAAGTTTAAGGGTAGGGTTAGGGACAGGTGTGGTGGTATGGGTAAGTTTAAGGGTAGGGTTAGGGACAGGTGTGGTGGTGTGGGTAAGTTTAAGGGTAGGGTCAGGGACAGGTGTGGTGGTGTGGGTAAGTTTAAGGGTAGGGTTAGGGACAGGAGTGGTGGTGTGGGTAAGTTTAAGGGTAGAGTTAGGGACAGGTGTGGTGGTGTGGGTAAGTTTAAGGGTAGAGTTAGGGACAGGTGTGGTGGTGTGGGTAAGTTTAAGGGTAGGGTTAGGGACAGGTGTAGTGGTGTGGGTAAGTTTAAGGGTAGGGTTAGGGACAGGTGTGGTGGTATGGGTAAGTTTAAGGGTAGGGTTAGGGACAGGTGTGGTGGTGTGGGTAAGTTTAAGGGTAGGGTTAGGGACAGGTGTGGTGGTGTGGGTAAGTTTAAGGGTAGGGTTAGGGACAGGTGTGGTGGTGTGGGTAAGTTTAAGGGTAGGGTTAGGGACAGGTGTGGTGGTATGGGTAAGTTTAAGGGTAGGGTTAGGGACAGGTGTGGTGGTATGGGTAAGTCTAAGGGTAGGGTTAGGGACAGGTGTGGTGGTGTGGGTAAGTTTAAGGGTAGGGTTAGGGACAGGTGTGGTGGTGTGGGTAAGTTTAAGGGTAGGGTTAGGGACAGGTGAGGTGGTGTGGGTCAGTTTAAGGGTAGGGTTAGGGACAGGTGTGGTGGTGTGGGTAAGTTTAAGGGTAGGGTTAGGGACAGGTGTGGTGGTGTGGGTAAGTTTAAGGGTAGGGTTAGGGACAGGTGTGGTGGTGTGGGTCAGTTTAAGGGTAGGGTTAGGGACAGGTGTGGTGGTATGGGTCAGTTTAAGGGTAAAGTTAGGGACAGGTGTGGTGGTGTGGGTAAGTTTAAGGGTGTCCATATTATAAGAATATCCTGTGTGTTTCAGAACTGAAAACTTCCAAAAACAGCTTTTATTGTAACCGAGGCCAGAGAACGAGTCGTTGTGTAATGTGATCGCTGAAAGACCGCTGCTGCAGAAGAAGATCAACGCCTATATCATCATCACAACTTTGGCTCCACCCACTGGAGTGTTAGTGAGATGACGAGGAGAGACGAACGGACTAAAAATAACATCACCTTCCAAAGGCTCCTAATGCTTGGAATGTGCTTATTTATTCACAGCAATGTGAATGTCTCAGTCCAGCATTATTTATTTGTGTTCGCTACATTTCACTGTGTATTCTCTGGTAAATCAGTACCAGTTCGCAAACAGACTTTTACGATTTAGACTTGACAGTAACGCCACAACATGTAAGTACCCGTGTTCATTCTGATGAAGAGTGATTTCTGATATGATTCATGTACAGTCAGATGTTCTTTGTCTATGTGTCAGTAAATCAAACCAGTGACTAAACGCTCAACTTCACATCGTTTATCTTAGTAGGAGGAAAATAATCTGTTATTTAAACTGATTAAATGATCTATAAAGTGATCAAAGAACACCCCCTTTACAATCTGAGTTTATCAGTGACTGAGTCACCAAACTCTCGTTATAATCAATAAATCTCTTATTTACATTGTGTTTGCACTGTTAGTTAGGATTTTGAAGCGATTATAGCCTTGTTTACTGAAATCATGTGACTTTGGCAATTTGATAAGTGCTCCAAATCACTAGTTTGAAACAATTGATTCACAAAGGCTTCAAAGTTTCATGAAGCAATCGGTTCAATCGATTCAAAGGTTCATGAAACAATCGGTTCAATCGATTCAAAGCTTCATGAAGCAATCAGTTCAAACGATTCAAAGCTTCATGAAGCAACAAGTTCAAACGATTCAAAGCTTCATGAAGCAATCAGTTCAAATGATTCAAAGCTTCATAAAGCAATCGGTTCAATCGATTCAAAAATTCATGAAGCAATCGGTTCAGTCGATTCAAATCTTCATGAAGCAATCGGTTCAGTCGATTCAAAGCTTCATAAAGTAACCGGTTCAATCGATTCAAAGCTTCATAAAGCAAATGGTTCAATTGATTCAAAGCTTCATGAAGCAATCAGTTCAAACAATTCAAATCTTCATAAAGCAATCGGTTCAATCGATTCAAAGGTTCATGAAGCAATCGGTTCAATCGATTCAAATATTAATGAAGCAATCGGTTCAATCGATTCAAATCTTCATGAAGCAATCGGTTCAATCGATTCAAAGGTTCATGATGCAATCGGTTCAATCGATTCAAATATTAATGAAGCAATCGGTTCAATCGATTCAAATCTTCATGAAGCAATCGGTTCAATCGATTCAAAGGTTCATGATGCAATCGGTTCAATTGATTCAAAGGTTCATGATGCAATCGGTTCAATTGATTCAAAGGTTCATGAAGCAATCGGTTCAATCGATTCAAATATTAATGAAGCAATCGGTTCAATCGATTCAAATCTTCATGAAGCAATCGGTTCAATTGATTCAAAGGTTCATGAAGCAATCGGTTCAATCGATTCAAAGGTTCATGAAACAATCGGTTCAAAGCTTCATGAAGCAATTGGTTCAATTGGTTCAAAGCTTCATGAAGCAATCGTTTCAATCGATTCAAAGATTCCTGAAGCAATTGGTTCAATCGATTCAAAGCTTCATGAAGCAATCGGTTCAATTGGTTCAAAGGCTTTGTTTCTCCAAATCATGACAAACAAAACAAACAAGGATCAGTGTAAGCATCCAATGTTTGTGCCATTAAACCGAACGCGTTGTTGATGTTGTTCAGGAAGATATTTAACTAACGTTCCCCAACTTGCACAAATTCTGCTATTGCGCCTCCTGTGGCAAGACTGAGAATGCACCCAGTAGTGTTTCAACACCATCGATCTACCAAACATCTAAAGTCACCAAACTCAGTTGGAGGTAAAGGTCATAGAAGGTCAATGTAAAGCATGAAATGTTATCAGCATCACAATGAATAGGGCACAATACACATCCACTGTTTATACAGCTCATAGCTTTTCAAAAAATGATTTTTTGAAAATGCTTTTATCATCATAATTATGCCCATATGAAACATCCACCAGAAATAACCTGAAATTTAGTGCACAAATAGTACAGGACATAATTGCAATGTGGTTAAAGAAGTTTGCTCGAGGAAGAAATGGGAATAAAATGGCAGTCCATCACGCGGGTGTCATTAAGTGGAGATTTATTGACTAGCACACTCTATATTCACCCGCTCGATGGGTGTCAATATAGAAATGGGATCCCGAAATGAAAGAATGGTTGATTTAATGCATTGTGCTAGCTAAAGAAATTGCATGCATAGA
>CM042250.1:52741365-52761365 GCA_023566225.1 Romanogobio albipinnatus
AATCTTCCATATAGTTCTGCGAGTCTTTGAAGACAGATGTCTCTGTGGGCTTCAGGGCCTCCCCTGTTATTGTCCGCTCTAATGGATGTGAAAATGAACATTTCCTGAGATTCAATTTCCCTCATAATTGTTGGAAGGAAACTAAATTGTGTGTTGTAAACAGTGGGGCGAGCAGCTATTGTGTGAAGAGAGACTGTCGTCGGCTCCTCAGGAGAATTCTCCTACAGTATGATCACACATTCACCTCGCTAAACGCAGACGAGACCACCTCTGTCAGCTCAAACATGGATAAACCTACTCTGATCCTGCCGGATGCTAATACCAGGGTACACCTTAGAAACAAATACAGCATACTGTGGCCATACAGTAATCGGTACTGCAAAAATATACCACAGTACACATCCAAAATGAACCACATTGCACAAAATAACATCGGGGCACCATACATAATAATGTTCAAAATACCATGTTAATAACATAGTGCACGTCTAAAATACTACGGTAAAACCATGGTGCACCTCTAAAATGCCACAGTGATACCATGGTAATTTCATGGTATATGTCCCAAAAAATCAAAATACCACAGTTCACATCAAACATACCACAGTCTAATATCATGGTAAACGTTCAAAGCCATGTGGTGCATGTCTAAAATACTGGTAGTACAATGGTAAATGTCAAAATACCATGTTAATAGCACTGTAAACATCAGAAATACTTTGGTAAAACCATGGTACACATCTAAAATCTACCATGATACACATCTACCGTGTTAATTTCACGGTATACATCCAAAATACTATGGTAAAATCATTGTACATGTCCAAAGGATAATACTGTCAATGGTTATTGTTTAAAATACCATGGTAATACTATAGTAAACATCTAAAATACCACACTAATATCTTGGCGCACATCCAAAACACCATGGAAGTACCATAGTAAATGCCTAAATTACCACGGTAATACCATGGTACACATCCAAAACACCATGTTATTCCCATAGTAAACGGCAGAAATACCACAGTAATAGAAAAGCAAACTAAAATACCATAATAGAGCCATGGTGCACTCTAAAATAGTATGGTAATACTATTGTATATGTCCAAAGGATAATACTGTGGTGCTAACATCAAAAATACTATGGTACTACAATGGTAAATATTTAAAATACCATGGTTTACTATCGTAAACATCAAAATACTATGGTAGTACCAAAGTAATACTATGGTACACATCCAAAACACCAGAATATCATGGTGCACATCCAAAATACCATGGTATTACCATTGTTCATGTCTAAAATACTAGGGTAAAACCATGGTACACATCTAAAATCTACCATGGTACACATCTACAATGGTAATTTGCCCAAAGTACCACGGTAATACCATGGTATACAGCCAAAACACTATTGTAATACCATTGTCCATGTCTAAAGGATAATACTGTGGCACATGTTTAAAATACCATGGTAATACTATAGTTAACATCTAAAATGCCACACAAATATCATGGCGCACATCCAAAACACCATGGAAGTACCATAGTAAATGCTCAAAGTACCACGGTAATACCATGGTATACAGCCAAAACACTATTGTAATACCATTGTACATGTCTAAAGGATAATACTGTGGCACATGTTTAAAATACCATGGTAATACTATAGTAAACATCTAAAATATCACACTAATATCATGGCGCACATCCAAAACACCATGGAAGTACCATAGTAAATGCCCAAATTACCACGGTAATACCATGGTATACAGCCAAAACACTATTGTAATACCATTGTACATGTCCAAAGGATAATACTGTCAATGGTTAATGTTTAAAATACCATGGTAATACTATAGTAAACATCAAAAATACCACACTCATATCATGGCACACATCCAAAACACCATGGAAGTACCATAGTAAATGCCTAAATTACCACGGTAATACCATGGTATACAGCCAAAACACTATTGTAATACCATTGTACATGTCCAAAGGATAAAACTGTCAATGGTTAATGTTTAAAATACCATGGTAATACTATAGTAAACATCTAAAATACCACACTAATATCATGGCACACATCCAAAACACCATGGAAGTACCATAGTAAATGCCCAAAGTACCACGGTAATACCATGGTATACAGCCAAAACACTATTGTGATACCATTGTACATGTCTTAAGGATAATACTGTGGCACATGTTTAAAATACCATGGTAATACTATAGTAAACATCTAAAATACCACACTCATATCATGGCACACATCCAAAACACCATGGAAGTACCATAGTAAATGCCTAAATTACCACGGTAATACCATGGTATACAGCCAAAACACTATTGTAATACCATTGTACATGTCCAAAGGATAATACTGTCAATGGTTAATATTTAAAATACCATGGTAATACTATAGTAAACATCAAAAATACCACACTCATATCATGGCACACATCCAAAACACAATGGAAGTACCATAGTAAATGCCCAAATTACCACGGTAATACCATGGTATACAGCCAAAACACTATTGTAATACCATTGTACATGTCTAAAGGATAATACTGTGGCACATGTTTAAAATACCATGGTAATACTATAGTAAACATCAAAAATACCACACTAATATCATGGCGCACATCCAAAACACCATGGAAGTACCATAGTAAATGCCCAAATTACCACGGTAATACCATGGTATACAGCCAAAACACTATTGTAATACCATTGTACATGTCTAAAGGATAATACTGTGGCACATGTTTAAAATACCATGGTAATACTATAGTAAACATCTAAAATGCCACACAAATATCATGGCGCACATCCAAAACACCATGGAAGTACCATAGTAAATGCCCAAAGTACCACGGTAACACCACTGTGCTCGTCCAAAATGCCACAGTAGTAAATGTAACTTTCTGGAACTTTTGAAAGTCTACCATATTCATACAAACCATGGTACATTATTGTAAGGAAAAGATAGAGAGCATATGTCAGATGATGCACTTTAAACGGACGAGATCTGCAGATGAAACTCCATTACCTGAAGCTCCATTCAGAGCGGCTGACTCATCACACCTCTCCTGCGCGCTCATCAAATCCCTCCACGTCATGCTGATTTTAGGGATAAATGCTAACAATGGACTCAGTGAATGTTTTGTGGTGAAACCAGGAGGGCACAGGACGTTTGTCAAAAGTAGCAGAACGTCCTTGACGATAAAATGTAAATCTCAAGGTGGCGGCCACGTCGAATGGTTGGTAAAAATACATAATTCATCCGCCTGACTTCAGGATGTGATTATATGTATTACACATTGAATGCATGTAGAAGCTGCTCTTCAAAGGTTCGTCGCAACAGTCAAAGCAGTTGGTAATAAGACAAATGTTTTTCTCCCCTCTTTGTTTGCTGCTTTTTCCATTTTCCTGCTCCTCCTCAATCTCTCCGTCCAATTTTCAAGGATATTAGAACTCAATTTGGATGCAAGATGCCGTTTGCATTGAGTTTGAGGGTTTCAATTTGTAGCTTTCATTAACTGAAGAGGGGACGCCACTCTGAAACCAACGCTATCAAATTTCTGGGAATATTTACGACGCTCAGAACAGGCCGCTGGAAAGTCGACTCAAGCGCACACATTTGTACACATGATCGCATGCAAACGCACACAAACCGAACGCCTTCTGTTTTCATAAACAGATGAACGGCTAGTTGGCGTAAATGATGGAATAATGAAAAGAGAAGAGTTTTTTCTCAGGTTGGGAAGGCGTCCAACTATCTCTGGCATCAATTTAAAGCCATTGTACGCTGTTGGGCTGATTAGAAAACCAACCATATGAGCGTGCAAGCTTCAGTCTTAACACAACAGATGCCATTCAGACATAAATCTATTTCGATCTGGCTTATTAAGACCATTATATTTCCACATCTACACTTTTTCATGTTCTGATGAAGATCCGAGTGTTTGCATGTGCAAAACCCAATCGCACGACTCTGAAGGGCATCTAGATATGGCTCGGGCTCCAAATCGGTGTGGGATTTTTTCACGTTTTATTGTCCAGCAGGTGAAATTCATGCATCCAAAATACCATGGTATTACCGTGGTAAATGGCAGAAATACCCCAGTAATAGCACAGTAAACGTACAAGTCCAAAACATCATGATAGGGCCATGGTGCACTCTAAAATACCATGGTAATACCATTGTACATGTCCAAAAGATAATGGACATATGGCGCAAACATCTAAAATACTATGGTAGTACAATGGTAAATAAATAAAATACCATGGCAATCCCATTGCAAACATCAATGGTAATACCACTGTACATGTCTAAAATACCAATGTAATACTATGGTAAACATCCAAAACACCACAATAATATCATGGTTAATGGCCGAAATACCACAGTAATAGCACAGTAAATGTCCAGTATAACACTATGGTACACATCCAAAATACTATGGTAACACCAGTCCAAAGGATAATACTGTGGTGCATGTCTAAAATACTATGTTAGTACAATGATGTATTTTAAATGTTAAAAATACCATGGTAATACCATTGCAAACACCAAAATACCATGGTAATACCACTGTACATGTCCAAAATACCACAGTAATACCATGGTATACATCCAAAATAATATGGTAATACCATTTTATATGTCCAAAGGATAATACTGTCTAAAATACTATGGTAGTACAATGGTTAATTATTAAAATACCATGGTAATACCACTTTACATGTCCAAAATACCATTGTAATACTATGGTAAACATCCAAAACGCCATTGGAAATATCATGGCGCATGGCAAAAATACCAGAGTAGTGCCATTGTGCACTCTAAAATACCATGGTAATACCATTGTACATGTCCAAAAGATAATGGACATGTGGCGCAAACATCTAAAATACTAAATAAAATACCATGGCAATCCCATTGCAAACATCAATGGTAATACCACTGTACATGTCTAAAATACCAATGTAATACTATGGTAAACATCCAAAACACCACAATAATATCATGGTGAATGGCCGAAATACCACAGTAATAGCACAGTAAATGTCCAATATAACACTATGGTACACATCCAAAATACTATGGTAACACCAGTCCAAAGGATAATACTGTGGTGCATGTCTAAAATACTATGGTAGTACAATGGTAAATGTTAAAAATACCATGGTAATACCATTGCAAACACCAAAATACCATGGTAATACCACTGTACATGTCCAAAATACCACAGTAATACCATGGTATACATCCAAAATAATATGGTAATACCATTTTATATGTCCAAAGGATAATACCGTCTAAAATACTGTGGTAGTACAATGGTAAATGATTAAAATACCATGGTAATACCACTGTACATGTCCAAAATACCAATGTAATACTATGGTAAACATCCAAAACGCCATTGGTAATATCATGGCGCATGGCAAAAATACCAGAGTAGTGCCATTGTGCACTCTAAAATACCATGGTAATACCATTGTACATGTCCAAAATACCATTGTACACATCCAAAACGCCACAATAATATCATGGTGCATGGCCGAAATACCACAGTAATAGCACAGTAGCACAGTAAATGTCCAATATAACACTATGGTACACATCCAAAATACTATAATACCACTGTACATCTCCAAAATACCACAGTAATACCATGGTATACATCCAAAATACTATGGTAACACCAGTCCAAAGGATAATACTGTGGTGCATGTCTAAGATACTATGGTAGTACAATGGTAAATGTTTAAAACACCATGGTAATACCATTGCAAACACCAAAATACCATGGTAATACCATTGTACATGTCCAAAATACCATTGTACACATCCAAAACGCCACAATAATATCATGGTGCATGGCAGAAATACCACAGTAATAGCACAGTAAACATACATGTCCAAAATGCCATGATAGTGCCATTGTGCACTCTAAAATACTATGGTAACACCATTGCACATGTCCAAACGATAATACCGTCTAAAATACTATGGTAGTACAATGGTAAATGTTTAAAATAACATGGTAATACCACTGTACATGTCCAAAACACCAATGTAATACTAGGGTAAACATCCAAAACGCCATTGGTAATATCAAGGTGCATGGCAAAAATACCTGAGTAGTGCCATTGTGCACTCTAAAATACCATGGTAATACCATTGTACATGTCCAAAATACCATTGTACACATCCAAAACGCCACAATAATATCATGGTGCATGGCAGAAATACCACAGTAATAGCACAGTAAACATACATGTCCAAAATGCCATGATAGTGCCATTGTGCACTCTAAAATACAATGGTAACACCATTGTACATGTCCAAAATACCACAGAGATATAATATGATATACATCCAAAATATATCATTGCGCATGGCAGAAATACCAGAGTAGTGCCATGGTGCACTCTAAAATACTGTGGTAATACCATTGTACATGTCCATAAATACCACAGTAATATCATGATATACATCCAAAACACTATGGTAATACCATTGTACATGTCCGAAGAATAATACCGTGGTGCATGTCTAAAATACTTACTTTAGAACAGTCAGCAAGACAAACAAAGTCTAACCCAGCGTGTGAGTAACAGTAATGCATTTCAGGTCTGAAACCAGAGCACACAGCAGTTAACAGAGGCAAACTTTATATAGAGAAATGATGGAGTGCTTCGAATGTTATATTAAAATACACATTTATTAAAACTAAAATAAGCGGCACAGCTTCACCTGTTACGTAAAATAATATTTCTGAATTAGTAAAATGTCTCGGAGGAACACTTACTCAAGTGCAAATAATAAAACTCTGAAAGTTTCTTGTTTGGCGAGGCAAATGTAATGTGCTCGTGTGTTTAAAAGCATAATGACAGATTTTTCTAATAAGCATTTTTCTGTAGACCTCCAGCGACATGCGGTGATGGATGCCTGAGTGATCTAACCTAAAACACATCCCCCACAAACCCGCCGAACGACAGACAAAGAAAGACATTTATCTGATTCCCATTCACTCTGTCTGTCTCTGTGTGTGTGTGTGTGTGTGTGTGTGTTTATCAAAGACAATGTTTTGGGAGCGTCATCTGTTTTTATTTGGCTGACGGACAGCAGCACCATCATAAATTACCCAGACCAGACACACAGTGACATACAATCGTTCCCAGAAGTGAGCTGAAAATGACAAAACCTCGTTTTGAGGACAGAATCAAAGGTAAAAATTATTTGAAAATGCAGTTAATAATGAATTAATTCAAATAAATGCGTGCATTTTTAAGTCCAAAAATGTAAAGTGTTATCTAGGGTTAAAGGGTTAGTTCACCCCAAAATTTAAATTCTGTCAATAATTCCTCACACTCAAGTCGTTCCACACCTGTAAGACTTTCGTTCATCTTCAGAACACAAATGAAGATATTTTTTGAAGAAATCTGAGAGATTTCCGTCCCTCCATTGACAGCTACGAATCTCCCACTGACTTTTTCAAAAAGTTAAAATAATCAATATTAATTGAGCGGTTTAGTCCAAATCTTCTGAAGAGACTCGATCACTTTATATGATGAACAGATTTAATTTAGGCTTTTATTTACATATAAACATTCATCAGCGAACATAAACAGAAGCTCAAACTTGAAGAATGAACCTCATTGGTTCTTGAGAAGCTCAAATGTGATGCGTAACACGAGAATGAACCTCATTGGTTCTTGAGGAGCTCAAACGTGATGCGTAACATGAGAATGAACCTCATTGGTTCTTGAGGAGCTCAAATGTGATGCGTAACACGAGAATGAACCTCATTGGTTCTTGAGAAGCTCAAACGTGATGCGTAACATGAGAATGAACCTCATTGGTTCTTGAGGAGCTCAAACATGATGCGTAACACGAGAATGAACCTCATTGGTTCTTGAGGAGCTCAAACATGATGCGTAACACGAGAATGAACCTCATTGGTTCTTGAGGAGCTCAAACATGATGCGTAACACGAGAATGAACCTCATTGGTTCTTGAGGAGCTCAAACATGATGCGTAACACGAGAATGAACCTCATTGGTTCTTGAGAAGCTCAAACGTGATTCGTAACACGAGAATGAACCTCATTGGTCCTTGAGGAGCTCAAACGTGATTCGTAACACGAGAATGAACCTCATTGGTTCTTGAGAAGCTCAAACGTGATGCGTAACACGAGAATGAACCTCATTGGTTCTTGAGGAAGCTCAAACGTGATTCGTAACACGAGAATGAAACTCATTGGCTCTTGAGAAGCTCAAACGTGATGCGTAACACGAGAATGAACCTCATTGGCTCTTGAGGAAGCTCAAACGTGATGCGTAACACGAGAATGAACCTCATTGGCTCTTGAGGAAGCTCAAACGTGATTCGTAACACGAGAATGAACCTCATTGGGTCTTGAGGAGCTCAAACGTGATTCGTAACACGAGAATGAAACTCATTGGCTCTTGAGGAGCTCAAACGTGATGCGTAACACGAGAATGAACCTCATTGGCTCTTGAGGAAGCTCAAACGTGATTCGTAACACGAGAATGAACCTCATTGGGTCTTGAGGAGCTCAAACGTGATTCGTAACACGAGAATGAAACTCATTGGCTCTTGAGGAGCTCAAACGTGATTCGTAACACGAGAATGAACCTCATTGGCTCTTGAGGAAGCTCAAACGTGATTCGTAACACGAGAATGAAACTCATTGGCTCTTGAGGAGCTCAAACGTGATTCGTAACACGAGAATGAAACTCATTGGTCCTTGAGAAGCTCAAACGTGATGCGTAACACGAGAATGAACCTCATTGGCTCTTGAGGAAGCTCAAACGTGATGCGTAACACGAGAATGAACCTCATTGGCTCTTGAGGAAGCTCAAACGTGATTCGTAACACGAGAATGAACCTCATTGGGTCTTGAGGAGCTCAAACGTGATGCGTAACACGAGAATGAACCTCATTGGCTCTTGAGGAAGCTCAAACGTGATTCGTAACACGAGAATGAAACTCATTGGCTCTTGAGGAGCTCAAACGTGATTCGTAACACGAGAATGAACCTCATTGGCTCTTGAGGAAGCTCAAACGTGATTCGTAACACGAGAATGAACCTCATTGGGTCTTGAGGAGCTCAAACGTGATTCGTAACACGAGAATGAACCTCATTGGCTCTTGAGGAAGCTCAAACGTGATTCGTAACACGAGAATGAACCTCATTGGCTCTTGAGGAAGCTCAAACGTGATTCGTAACACGAGAATGAACCTCATTGGGTCTTGAGGAGCTCAAACGTGATTCGTAACACGAGAATGAAACTCATTGGTCCTTGAGAAGCTCAAACATGATGCGTAACACGAGAATGAACCTCATTGGCTCTTGAGAAGCTCAAACGTGATGCGTAACACGAGAATGAACCTCATTGGCTCTTGAGAAGCTCAAACGTGATGCGTAACACGAGAATGAACCTCATTGGCTCTTGAGAAGCTCAAACGTGATGCGTAACACGAGAATGAAACTCATTGGGTCTTGAGAAGCTCAAACGTGATGCGTAACACGAGAATGAACCTCATTGGTTCTTGAGGAGCTCAAACGTGATGCGTAAGACGAGAATGAACCTCATTGGTTCTTGAGAAGCTCAAACGTGATGCGTAACACGAGAAAGAACCTCATTGGTTCTTGAGGAGCTCAAACGTGATGCGTAACACGAGAATGAACCTCATTGGTTCTTGAGGAGCTCAAACGTGATGCGTAACACGAGAATGAACCTCATTGGTTCTTGAGGAGCTCAAACGTGATGCGTAACACGAGAATGAACCTCATTGGTCCTTGAGGAGCTCAAACGTGATGCGTAACACGAGAATGAACCTCATTGGCTCTTGAGGAGCTCAAACGTGATGCGTAACACGAGAATGAACCTCATTGGATCTTGAGAAGCTCAAACGTGATGCGTAACACGAGAATGAACCTCATTGGTTCTTGAGAAGCTCAAACGTGATGCGTAACACGAGAATGAACCTCATTGGATCTTGAGAAGCTCAAACGTGATGCGTAACACGAGAATGAACCTCATTGGTCCTTGAGGAGCTCAAACGTGATGCGTAACACGAGAATGAACCTCATTGGTCCTTGAGGAGCTCAAACGTGATGCGTAACACGAGAATGAACCTCATTGGTCCTTGAGGAGCTCAAACGTGATGCGTAACACGAGAATGAACCTCATTGGTTCTTGAGGAGCTCAAACGTGATGCGTAACACGAGAATGAACCTCATTGGTTCTTGAGAAGCTCAAACGTGATGCGTAACACGAGAATGAACCTCATTGGTCCTTGAGGAGCTCAAACGTGATGCGTAACACGAGAATGAACCTCATTGGTCCTTGAGGAGCTCAAACGTGATGCGTAACACGAGAATGAACCTCATTGGTTCTTGAGGAGCTCAAACGTGATGCGTAACACGAGAATGAACCTCATTGGTCCTTGAGGAGCTCAAACGTGATGCGTAACACGAGAATGAACCTCATTGGTTCTTGAGGAGCTCAAACGTGATGCGTAACATGAGAATGAACCTCATTGGTCCTTGAGGAGCTCAAACGTGATGCGTAACACGAGAATGAACCTCATTGGGTCTTGAGAAGCTCAAATGTGATGCGTAACACGAGAATGAAACTCATTGGTTCTTGAGGAGCTCAAACGTGATGCGTAACAGGAGAATGAACCTCATTGGTTCTTGAGGAGCTCAAACGTGATGCGTAACAGGAGAATGAACCTCATTGGTTCTTGAGGAGCTCAAACGTGATGCGTAACACGAGAATGAACCTCATTGGTTCTTGAGGAGCTCAAACGTGATGCGTAACACGAGAATGAACCTCATTGGCTCTTGAGAAGCTCAAACGTGATGCGTAACACGAGAATGAACCTCATTGGTCCTTGAGGAGCTCAAACGTGATGCGTAACACGAGAATGAACCTCATTGGTTCTTGAGGAGCTCAAACGTGATGCGTAACAGGAGAATGAACCTCATTGGTTCTTGAGGAGCTCAAACGTGATGCGTAACAGGAGAATGAACCTCATTGGTTTTTATGATTGAGCTTCTGTTTATGTTCGCTGATGAATGTTTAAATTTGAATAAAAGACTAAATTCAATCTGTTCACGACATGAAAGTGAGTAAGTGGGTGAACTATCTTTATAATAGTTAGCAGTGTTCGCGTGAAGTGAAGTATCTAGACTCCTCTGACTTAAGAAACCACCCTAGCAACGTCCTGTCAATCATCCAGAACACCCTAGCAACCAAATAGCCATTTTGCACGAGCCCCACTCACAATTCCTTCAGAAAGTGCAAAGATATAATCATCATGAGCTTTATTTATGTATGTCTATATGTGCTCATTTAGACAGGCATGTACAAACCAGCCGTGGATTGGATTATGGGCGTCTGCAGCTTGAGATAATTAATAAATATCCTGTTAAATGGAACCTAATTGCAACAGTCACACACACAGTCTTATTCACCCATAAATAAAGTGAATGTGCAGCCTACATACCATCTGCTCCAGTCTACATTATTCGCAGAGCATGTGGACGAGGCGAAACATTTAACCTTCAATGTGTTCACTCAAACACCATATGCTCAAGCGCCAATTTACAGTCGGAAATATCCAGAAATCTTTACATTCTCATCCACGGAGTTCGATGGAGTCGATTTTCTACAGTTCAATAGCACTTGAAGGAAATGTCTAGTAAAAAAAAAAACACTCTTTTTGTACCTCACTGTTGTCATACGTGTATGCATGAACACACACACCGTTCTCAACAATATCATATCAGTCTGATCGCACAAAGCAGGAGTCACATTACAGTAACACAACACCTGGACTAACTCATTAAAAAAAATACTGTATGAAGTTTGGTTCTGTAACATGCAAACGAAATACCACAATAATATATGCAATTTAAGCGTCAGAGTCGTTGCCATGGCAACTAGCATGTTGTTTTCTGCCAGCTGTGCATGTGAATCGACAATCGTCTTTAGAGTGCACAACTCAATGTTTTCATTAAAAAGCCATTTTTCATGCTGTGTGTCATACGCTTCTCAAGAATTGCATATACAATTTACTTCTGATTTATTGCTCTTATAGTAGATATTGCACTATTGAAATGCACAATAAGACCAAAAACATGCATTAAGAAAGAGAAATTAACACTTTTATTCAGCAAGGATGCACTGAATTGATCATAAGTGACAGTAAAGACTCTAAAAAAAACTATTGAACTTGGCATTTAATACTTTTTCAACATTAATAATAATCATAAATGTGTCTTGAGCATCAGATCCTCATATGAGAATGATTAGTGAAGGATCATGTGACATGTGGAGTAATGATGATAAATTCAGCTTTGATCACAGGAATAAATTACACTTTACTATATATTCACATTGAAAGCAGCTGTTATGAATCATAATAATATATCACAATTTTTACTGTATTTTTGATCACATAAATCAGCCTTGGTGAGCAGAAGAGACTCTTTCAAAAGAAATCTGACCGAATTTATTACTTTTTTTTTTTTTGAATTCGAGAAAACAAGGCAAAATTATTCTTATAGTTAATATTGTGCTATTTAAATAAAAAAAAAATATTAAATGTCTCTTTTTAAACATGCACAATAAGACCAAAAACATGCATTAAGAAAGAGAAATTAACAGTTTTATTCAGCAAGGATGCTCTGAATTAATCATAAGTGACAGTAAAGACTCTAAAAAACTATTGAACTTGGCATTAAATACTTTTTCAACATTAATAATAATCATAAATGTGTATTGAGCATCAAATCCTCATATGAGAATGATTTCTGAAGGGTCATGTGACACTGAAGACTGGAGTAATGATGATAAATTCAGCTTTAATCACAGGAATAAATTACACTTTACTATATATTCACATAGAAAACAGCTGTTATGAATCATAATAATATATCACACTTTTACTGTAGGCTATTTTTGATCACATAAATCAGCCTTGCTGAGCAGAAGAAACTCTTTCAAAGGCATTAAGAAATCTGACCGAACGTTTTTTTGATTGTCAGCTTGTGTTTGCTCAACTTTTTGCGAGACGTGGAGTATAATGAGCCGACAGGAAGGACCAATAAATGAAAACTGTGTCTTTGTCAATATCAAAAAAAATACTGATATGATGCAGCTATAAATAGCAAAGATGATCCAATCACGGTGAAAAAGGGAATGACACAGTCTCGCTCCATTTGAGCATTATGAGAATTCTGGGAAATCTCAGGTCATTATTACTGCACACTGGACTGGAAGAGAAACGCAACGTGAACGTTAGAGACAGAACGAGAGCGCAGGGGAATCAAACTAATGATGAACACACAGGTCACAGCGACAGACACAGAGACGATATTCATAACTGAAATATATACGTGATGTGTTTTACGGCACAGCGTTCAGGACTGCATACGGCGTGTGATTGCTGTAGAAATTGGGTTTATAATGGATCATTAATTGCTAATCGAATCAAACCAAGTGAGCTGACTACCTAGGGAGTATTTGAAGGCAGTGTTGTTTTACTATTCTAGCTCTAGTTTTGGATTCGAGAAGGCAGACAACAACATTACGCTTCTGAGACACCTTGTTTTAGCAGACTTCAACTCTTTACAGTTTTATTTGCCATCTCAACAACATTTCAGGTCAAGTCAGCAGTCTGACAATACAAATGTCACTTTAGCAATGCCGTCTCGGGCACAAACAAAGTGTTTCTCAGTTTATAACGGCAGAAGATTGCATAAAGCCTCAGATGCTGATGCGTTAAATGGATCAAAAGTGACAGTGAAGACGTTTATAATGTTACCAAAGACTCTGTTTCAAATAAACTCTGTTCTAAAGAGCTTTCTATTCATCAAAGAATCCTGAGAAATAAAATATATCAGTTTTCAACGTTGATAATGTTTCATTGAGGAGCAAATCCTCAGAAAGATTTCTGAAGGATCATGTGGAGTAATGGTGATAAATTCAGCTTTGATCACAGGAATAAATTACACTTTACTATATATTCACATACAGAACAGCTGTTATGAATCATAATAATATATCAGAATTTTTTATGTATTTTTAATCAAATTAATGCAGAATTAAAGGTGCACTATGTAACTTTTCCGTCCGCTAGAGGTCATCTGTTCAAAGCAAAGGCGTAGTTGTGAGATGGTGGTCCAGTGGGTTAAACCATGGAACTGATATGCAGACGGTTGCTGGTTCGATCCCAGCGGTCACCACCAGTGTGTCCTTGAGCAAAGCACTTTACTCCATGTTGCTCCAGGGGGATTGTCCCTGTAACAAGGGCACTGTAAGTCGCTTTGGATAAAAGCGTCTGCCAAATGCATAAATGTAAATGTAGTTTCATGACGCCACGTTTGAGCGCAGAATCTTGGGACATGTGGTCTTCATCTCACAGCCGGTGGGAAAGAATCGGGACAGGACTCGGGCAGAAATCATGTTGATGGATGTGATTATTAATGTTACTGTAGTCTGAAGCAGAGCAGGACCGAGTGTTGTGGAGCTGAGGAACCGCTGGAGAAATTGTTAATGAGATGAATGCAACACACGCCTCGCGAGCAGCGGGACTTTTATTATGCCACAGTCGCCGGAAGGACTTTTATTATGCCACAGTCGCCGGTGGGACTTTTATTATGACATAGGCGCCAGCGGGACTTTTATTATGCCACAGTCGCCGGTGGGACTTTTATTATGACAATCGCCAGCAGGACTTTTATTATGCCACAGTCGCCAGCGGGACTTTTACTATGCCACAGTCGCCGGTGGGACTTTTATTATGACAATCGCCAGCACGACTTTTATTATGCCACAGTCACCAGCGGGACTTTTATTATGCCACAGTCGCCGGCGGGACTTTTATTATGACAATCGCCAGCTGGACTTTTATTATGACACAGTCGCCAGCGGGACTTTTATTATGCCACAGTCGCCAGCGGGACTTTTATTATGACACAGTCGCCAGCGGGACTTTTATTATGCCACAGTCGCCAGCGGGACTTTTATTATGCCACAGTCGCCAGCGGGACTTTTATTATGACACAGTCGCCAGCGGGACTTTTATTATGACACAGTCGCCAGCGGGACTTTTATTATGCCACAGTCACCGGTGGGACTTTTATTATGCCACAGTCGCCGGTGGGACTTTTATGATATGATGTCATCGACAGGCCACACCCTCACACGTCCCGGTTCCTCGGGTAAAATAGCATCTCATGATTTACAAATAGTTGGAAACATTTGGGATATTGTAAGTACTCAAAATTTTTAACACTGGCCGAGTGGTGTTTGGATATTTTACTGAAAAAATGTTACGTAGTGCAGCTTTAAAGGAAAAAATGCCGTTTTCTTATGAAATAATCACATCAAAGGCAACAAGATCACAGAGGCTTCATGAAATCCTTCGAAAATACAGTTTGGTTTTTGGTTTTGCACAGGGAAAGAGTTTCAATCTTAATCCGCAAGAACAACTAAAGTCTTGTGTGTGGTATTAGTACAGAACAAAATGAACAAACACAAAGCACACAGAGACGAGCGGATGAGATGTTTCTCTGTCTGCTTTAAATATGAGTGGCTACAGCGAGACACTTTCACTACATACACACTAGGGATGACAGCAATTGGGACGTACTTGTCTGGCTATCCCCAGAACAAGCTCAATTTAAGACTGAACATTGGTCTGGGGAGTCTGCTCTACTGCACACACGAGCATAAACGCGCATAAATTAAATTACTCTGTACGCAATTGGATAGTCCTTCAACCAATCAGACCACAAGAGGCGTGATCAATGGGCAACGACCCATCGCTTCTCTATCAGTCATCGTGATAATCCCTCCAATAGCGTGCCAGGTGGATAAGCCAGTCTGTGATTGGTTCCCTGCAAAACCAATCAGAACCAATTGTGTAACAGAAGCAGTTGAAATGAGTGTACGGGTTTCCAGACTGAGTTGCCGGGCGAAATCAAATCCGATCAATCCCAATCCAGCGCTCCAGAGCGGCTCACAATCAATGAATAACACACATTTATGCCAGGATATTGTTTATGAACTAATGCTGATGAATAATGACAATGTTTACTTTACCATGTTTATATAGTTTATATAGACGGTTGTAGCAATGCATATTTTATCTCCTCATCTGAACTTGAATGAGCTCCTGCAACTGCAACAGAGGCGCAGACATTTCAAAATAAGAGTCCCGGTGTATTTCCAGCTTGTTTATCATTAAAAGTCACGCATTATATATTCGTTTTCGGTTACACAATAAACTATATTTCATTTAATTCCCATTTAATTCATAGTCAGGAGGAAAGACCAGTATTTGACACATATTCAATAAAGTATCAGGGTTATAATAGCTCACTAAAACCATTTAAAAGAAATCTTCATTACTTGAAATTAAATAAATATTAACTGAAATTAAAATACTTATGTGAAGCTTTAGCTTAGATTAGATTTTTACTGGAGTAGATGCCAATAAGTACAAATATACCACTTTGCTTGCTAAGCGTATAGTTCGGAAAGACAAAATTATGGGAATCGCCATATCATTGAGAGTGGCAGTAGTGTAGGGGTAAGACGCACGGCATCTAGTTTTGACACAAATCGACCCGCGGTTCGAGTCCGGCTTTTGCAGAACTCAATCTTCTCCCTTTACCCATCACATATCAGATCGGAAAGGCATTTATTTTCAATAAAAATTACGAAAATATAAGAAAAGTGGAAATAAAGCGTCTAACGTGTTTAATAATAAGTGCTTATCGATTAGGGGTAGTAAACACACATGTGCTGAATGTTAGAGACGATAAAAGTGAGTGGGTCCAATATCATTGATCGTAAAAAGTGGGTGGGTCTTGTCCCGCACACATACAATGGTTCCGACGCCCATGACTGAATATATATATATATATATATATATATATATATATATATATATATATATATATATACAGGTGAATATGTATTATGAGTATAATATAATATACAGATGGCTATTACTATAAACAGAATTTTACAGATAGAGGTATACAATATGTTAGGCTAAGATGAGGAATATAGCAGTGGATTAAGGTAGTGCAATGAAGTATGGACAGAAGCTATCCGGAAAAAAAGAGTAAAGTGCAGTGGAAGTGATTGCATATTACAGCTTAACCTGATATGGCCTACTGACTAAAACAGAAATACAAATAAAAACTATATCGATGTTTTTAAAAAACAAACAAAAAAGTGAATTGAACTCTTTCGTGTATTTTTAATGTCAAAAACAAAATGATGTCAAAATGTCAGTTCAAGTGACAGTCGGTTATGTAATGCTTAAATGCTTAATGTATTACAATTGAACTAAACTCATTAGATTTTAGGAGACTAAAACTAAAAACAATTCAGGTGACTAAAATATGACTAAAACTAAATGGCATTTTAGTCAAAAGACTATGACTAAAACTAAATCAAAATTTGCCGTCAAAATGAACACTGGAATATACTCTGGAGTCGGTCCTACCGGTACTACAGAAATGCTGGTATCATCACTTTTTTATAATTTCAGCACCGACTTGGTACCGAAGTACCAGTTCTTGTGACATCCCTAATACACACGATATCAAAGATGCTATCAAAGACTATAACGGCCGTCAAGCGGCCATCGCCATAAACTAATGAAGGATCTCAGAGGACTTGGCAACAAACACCCGGACGCATTTGTTAACAGTTCTGTGTCAGAGAAATATTCCAAACAGCCAAACACTGATGGGGTGAAACCGCACGTCTAGCACATAACTCAGCTCTAAAATTAAAAGAAAAGCAAGAAAACACTTTTTGCATAAAGCATGTTTGGATTTTTGTGCATGTTACACCCCCACAAAACGCTCATTATTGTAATGCCTCCAGATGTTGCTCAGCAATGAATCTCATTTTTTCCCCCCTTAAAATGTAAAAGCATTACAACAAATGCATGTCCCTGGTGGGCTGGTCTGTTCTGATGGGTCACGAGCAACAGGGAAAAACAAAGCCGAATGCAAATAATCAAATGCAACTAATATTGCATTACAGTAATTAGAGTTTGAGGCTAAATGTCCTTAATTGCCATGAAAATAATGTCATGCAATGCAAAACACGGCTAATGGTCCTCGAATTGGCTTTGTTGTCCTCATGCAAAATATAAATGGCGAGCTGAAATATGAGCTTTAATGAGATTCAGCCGGTGATCAGACACTTTCAGGGCGGTTTGTGAGAGAATGTGGGTTTTGCTGTGGCATCAAATCTGGCCGTCCAGCGATCTCTCTCGCCTTTTGTTTTCTGACAGACTCTCTGCTTGCTCAGCAATCGACTATAGAAATATTTTGGCAGGCTCGCGCTTTGTTTTCATTTCACAAAAGATGTGTGGTGGTAGCGGGGCGAGGGGGCAGGGCGGACGGGCCATTGCTCTCTCTCTCTCACTCTCTCTCTCTTTCTTTTCAATCTAAACAGCAGGAGGAAGTTGTAAATCATAGTAATGTACTCAGCCGTAATTCGGACCAGCAGGGAGAGCAGTACACACACACACACACACACACACACACACATGTATTTCTCCTCCATACGGCGGGAGTTTACAGTCGGCACAAAGACGCTTTAATCAGAGCAAACGAGCCAATGACACCAGATCCCCAATCACAGCCAGTCACAGTACAGCGCAAACTCAATCAAACACAGACCTCACTCATCATACACCGGACTTTATATTCATAGACATATTCTAAGCAGGCCATTCAAGAGTTAGCCAATCAGAACAGAGGTCATTTGCATATAAAGGTACAGGCATGTTGTGTAGTCTATAACTCCATCTACAGAACTATGCAAGTTTCATGGGGCAAGATTAAATTTTAAAAGCAGAATTTGAATTTGGTTTTTGATAAGAGCTTGTATGAATTATTCTGTACATAAAGCGTGCTATTTGACTCGCTCATAAAGACTTCACTTGTTTCATTACTGGATGGATGAATCAGTGTTTTTGAATGAATCTCTTGAATGAATGATTCACTGACTCACTCATGACAACTTCACTTGTTTCATTACAGGATGAATCAGTGTTTATGAACAAATCTCTTGAATGAATGATTCAATGACTCACTCATAAAGACGTCACTTGTTTCATTACTGGATGAATCAGTGTTTTTGAACGAATCTCTTGAATGAATGATGATTCAATGACTCACTCATAAAGACTTCACTTGTTTCATTACTGGATGAATCAGTGTTTTTGAACAAATCTCTTGAATGAATGATTCAATGACTCACTCATAAAGACTTCACTTGTTTCATTACTGGATGAATCAGTGTTTTTGAACGAATCTCTTGAATGAATGATGATTCAATGACTCACTCATAAAGACTTCACTTGTTTCATTACTGGATGAATCAGTGTTTTTGAACAAATCTCTTTAATGAATGATTCAGTGACTCACTCATAAAGCCTTCACTTGTTTCATTACTGGATGAATCAGCGTGTTTGAACGAATCTCTCGAATGAATGATTCAGTGACTCACTCATAGAGACTTCACTTGTTTCATTACTGGATGAATCAGTGTTTTTGAACGAATCTCTTGAATGAATGATTCAATGACTCACTCATAAAGACTTCACTTGTTTCATTACTGGATGAATCAGCGTGTTTGAACGAATCTCTTGAATGAATGATTCAGTGGCTCACTCATAAAGTAGTCCTTCTGTAAACATCTACAGTTCTCTAGTAGTTAGTTTTAATCCTAAATGATTCTTGGCCCTGACAGTTCAGTTTTGGATCAGTATACATGTAAACTTTCCTCACGAATCTCTTCTGATGTCTCAGATCCGCAGCCAAATTTTCTCTGTCTTTCCTCTCATATGCCTGCTTTTCTCTAATCACAGGCCTACTTGGCAACCAAAGCTCCGGGAAGCA
>CM042250.1:52766365-52788865 GCA_023566225.1 Romanogobio albipinnatus
CAGTGGTAAAAACTGTATTTAAAACTATATATATATAATGAGGATTTAATGTAAGGTCAGAGATCCTTCAATAACACGAAAACAAAGCAGTAAAAAGTGTTTTGAAAAAAAGACTGGCACTTAATGGCCAATGAGATGGAAATGAGAGATGCTGTTAATAAGGCAGAAAGACATTTTCAGCTGGTTGGGGTTGTTTGTCTGGCTTCGGTCTGCGGTGAGTGTGTGTGTGTGTGTGTGTGTGTGTGTGTGTGTGTGTGTGTGTGTGTGTGTGTGTGTGTGTTTGTGTGTGTAACATTACAGCGTTAAAAGCAAAATCAGTCTGAACTGCCTGAATCTGGTCAAGCGAAGAAGACAGATGTCAAAGATGAGTCTCAGAGTAAACAAAGCAAGACAAAAGCAGAGAGTGGAGGAGCTTCATCAGATCCTCTTCAACTACGACCCAGCGATATATATCGAACAGACAGTGTGCAGAATATATTCACTACGACTTGGCCATTAATATTCCTAAAGAGCATGTCATTAGACTAGTTTCACGTTCGCTCCTCGTCTCGTGAGTATATCTTTCAGAGAGACTGGTAATATCATTGGTTTCTTAGCCACGGGGAAATCTAAAATACTGCTGAACAAAAAGCCATTATTATTTGATTGGGAAACCCTGGAAAAATCTGTACATCCGGGCTTTCAAACAGCAGGTTGGAGGGTTCTCTTACCTGACTCGGGGAGAGGAACTCTTGGTTGTTCTCACTCATGTACATGTTGTCACCATCAAACTGCGGGCAGATAGAGAGAAGAAGATTAAAGTTTGATTGGTCAGACAGAACGTGGAAAAAAGGGGGAACAATTCCATCAAAACCGTCAGGAGCGCCAAACCCTAGTGTGCTGCCTACCTAGACAGCATTTGAGTGCATGTTCTGCTTCTTTTGGTTGAATTACAAAGTGGCACTGCAAGCATTGTAACATTCCTTTGCGATTCTAGATTAGAGCTGTAATGAGATGCCACACCGTGACATGCGATAAAAGTAGTTTTTTCCATGTTTTTGTCCTAACCAGCCTCAATTAAATCACGTTAAATGGTGTATTATTTATGAATTTGATTATGTACACCATTTCATTGCGAATGCAGTGCGCTTGCAGATAGACTCCGCCCACACGCTCTTCTGATTGGCTATGATTTTGGATCAATTTGGTTGTGAGTGCAGTGCACTATAAAAAATGCTGGGTTAAAAACAACCCAAGTTGGGTTGAAAATGAACAGACCCAGCAATTGGGTTGTTTAAACCCAGCGGTTGGGTAAAATGTTTGCTTAAAACAGCCCAATTGCTGGGTTTGTCCATTTTCAACCCAACTTGGGTTGTTTTTAACACAGCATTTTTTAGAGTGTGCACTTGCAGAGAGACTCCGCCCACACTCTCTTCTGATTGGCTGTGATTTTGGATCCATTTGGTTGTGAGTGCATTGCGCCTTCAGAGAGACTCCACCCACACTCTCTTCTGATTGGATCGATTTGGTTGTGAGTGCATTGCGCCTTCAGAGAGACTCCACCCACACTCTCTTCTGATTGGCTGTGATTTTTGGATCGATTTGGTTGCGAGTGCATTGCGCCTTTAGAGAGACTCCACCCACACTCTCTTCTGATTGGATCGAATTGGTTTGCGAGTGCATTGAGCCTTCAGAGAGACTCCACCCACACTCTCTTCTGATTGGATCGATTTGGTTGCGAGTGCATTGCGCCTTTAGAGAGACTCCACCCACACTCTCTTCTGATTGGATCGATTTGGTTGCAAGTGCATTGCGCCTTCAGAGAGACTCCACCCACACTCTCTTCTGATTGGATCGATTTGGTTTGCGAGTGCATTGCACCTTCAGAGAGACTCCACCCACACTCTCTTCTGATTGGATCGATTTGGTTGCGAGTGCATTGCGCCTTTAGAGAGACTCCACCCACACTCTCTTCTGATTGGATCGATTTGGTTGCGAGTGCATTGCGCCTTTAGAGAGACTCCACCCACACTCTCTTCTGATTGGATCGATTTGGTTGCGAGTGCATTGCGCCTTTAGAGAGACTCCACCCACACTCTCTTCTGATTGGATCGATTTGGTTTGCGAGTGCAGTGCCCCTGCAGAGAGACTCCGCCCACACTCTCTTCTAATTGGCTGGGATTTTGTGGCGTCTCATAGTCGTGTCACGTCTGGTTTGGGCAGACAATTTTCTTATCGAGTCGCGTCTGGCAAGGACACGGTGTAAGAAGACAAAATATGACCACCATGCATTAATAATATTGGCCATGATATTGGTTATGAGCCGTCATGTAGGTATAATATTGACGATCATATCAGTTATCAGCTTCCTAAAATCTACATATGCACACACACATATAATACATCGCAAGATTAATTATTAAAGATCGCACTGTTATCTAAGCAAGTGCACTCTGGGTTAAAACGACCCATTCACTGGGTTAAAACAACCCAATTGCTGGGTTAGTCCATTTTCAACCCAACTTGGGTTGTTTTTAACCCAGCATTTTTTAGAGTGTAGTCAAACTCTACTGGATATTTCATTTGAAAACAACTTTTTAATCTACTGACAGACTGAACCGCTGAAAACCGTCCTGGTTCTGAAATGACGGAGCGATGTGAAAGGAAGGATATGACAGCTCGAAAGAGAGAATTTTAAAAACCGACCACAATTGCCCTGCAGCTCGTGTCCTCAGATTGAAAGGTTGAGAACAAACCGGTCGCTCCTGCCTTGGTGGTTCTGAGGTCAATTACTCATAACTTTAGTTTTAAATGCATGCTAGGACGCACAATCAGAAACATAACAAGAGAGAGCAATATAAAATATATATTTGATAAAAAAGGCTAATCTGAGGAGTGCAGACATAATTATTTTCTTCAAAGCCGTCCATATTATGACTAAAGAAAAAAAGGACTCAATTAACTTGCTAATCGTTTCTTTCATTCTTTACAATTACGTCTTAATTTCTTCATAATCACTCGTCAAAACCTTATTGGAAAAAACCGAGCCACGCTCATATTTAGACAACAGAAACAAGCCAAAACAAAATATTGTTACGCAAACATTGAGTGCGTCAATGTGGTGTTTGCTAAAACCACAGGAATCAATCTGATGACTAGAAACTCAACGGCCAGTTCTGAAAAATACATGAACAAACAGCATCACAGCAATACAGCCTTCAGAGATTCAGATGATCATATCAGTATTACACAAAATGTGCACATTGGTGCATAAGGCTCACTTTAACTTCACGACTGTGTTTTGTGAGATGCAACGGCTGCTGTACATCCCAGAGAAAACCAACACTATAGAGTCAGAGTTTCTCTCATCCATCTCTCTCTCTCTCTCTCTCTCTCTCTCTCTCTCTCTCTCCTCCCAGAGAAATGTGATATTATACTGCCGTCCGACATCATGCATAATGACAAACCCGTCAAACAGCTGATGGGGGTCGCAGAGCATTTCTAATGTGAACACCTCCCACCCCCACACGCATATTATATGTATATGAGCGTGTGTGTGTGTGTGTGTGTGTGTGTGAGAGAGAGAGAGCTAAACATTCATCATGCATTTATATATTCTATACAGCAAACTGCAGCATCAATAATACAGTATAGTAGCATCCCATTGCACACACACACACACACACACTACTAAAGGCAGCACTGATAATTTTGTTTATCGTCGTCTTCTAGAAATGCACTAGGATATCTGCCCCCCCCCCCCGACTCTTTTAATTAAGATGCAAATATATCCAAACGCACTATAGACATCTTCACAAATTACAGCCTTTCAAAGTGTGTGTGTGTGTGTGTGTGTGTGTGTGTGTGTGTGTGTGTGTGTGTGTGTGTGTGTGTGTGTGTGTGTGTGTGTGTGTGTGTGTGTGTGTGTGTGTGTGTGTGTGTGTGTGTGTGTGTGTGTGAGAGAGAGTGTGTGTGGGGGTGGTGTGAAGTTATAATGGAAGATTAAAAGATTTTCCCCCCTTATCTGCAGATTTTATTACATTCAGACACGTGTGCACAGAAATATATATATATATACACACACACACTAGTGTTCAAAAGTTTGGGGTCTGTAAGATTTTATATATTTTTAAAATCAATTAATACTTGTATTCATGCATTAAATGGATCACAAGTGACAGTAAAGACGTTTATAATGTTACAAAATATGCATAATTGAATTTTCTATTTATCAAAGAATCCTGAAAAATAGAATTTATTACAGTTTGCGCAAAAATATGACAATAATAATCATAAATGTGTCTTGAGCATCAAATCCTCATATGAGAATGATTAGTGAAGGGTCATGTGACACTGAAGACTGGATTAATGATGATAAATTCAGCTTTGATCACAGGAATAAATTACACTTTACTATATATTCACATTGAAAACAGCTGTTATGAATCATAATAATATATCACACTTTTTACTGTATTTTTGATCACATAAATCAGCCTCGGTGGGCATGAAATCTGCCAACATTTCTGCTTAAATTCAATAATTTCACTACCCAGAAGAACATCTGGTCGCACTTTACTTAAGGCCTTATGTGTAAAAGTATTTAATGCATTAATTATACCTTATAATGCATTGTATTGTCCAGTTATAATGCACTTTTAGGAAGTATAACGCATTAAAACATGACTCGGAAGTAACAAGAAACCTGTGAATATTATAATGCATTTGATTTTATTTATGAAAAGATATAATGCAGTATACCTTACATTATGAATACCTTTATAATGCATTATATATATATATATAGGAGACTGAGGTCATATTGAGATCTTCTGATTCTGGAATCAATCATGGTAAATATTTATTTAAGACAGACACCGCATACAATATGATCGTATAAAGCGTTTCTTTTTTAGCTCTATTAATACAGCTCATATTATATCACACCCTTCCTTTCAAGGCCAGTTCCTGTAGAAAGAGCCACGACCACAAACACAGAGCAGCAAACACCTGTGAGTGTGTGTATACACTCCTAAACATACTGACAATCACTGACGAGTGTGTGTGTGTGTGTGTTTCCCAAATAATATCTGCTCTGCATAAAGTAAAATAAACTCTCACATGCGTTTCATTACCTGCACTACATCCTTATTTTTATACCGTGAAATTATTGCATATTGTGTCTGTGTATTATTCTCTTTATGTCGCGTGTGTCTTTTATTGTTTCTCATGAGCCTGTTCTTTCGTGAGAGTAAAATCAGACTCTACTAGCACACGCAATGACATTAGCATGCCTCGCTGTCGTCACACGACGCAGAATCGGATAAAATAAGGAGTCAAGAAAGCGATTGTGATTGATTTCACGTCTGGAAATGGAAGGTCAAGCGCATTGCATTGTGGGATACAGTATGCGGGTGTGTTTTTATGTATACTGCACGTTTTGACAAATGTCATCCATTGCATGCGGAACATTAGCATAGTGTGCAGTAGTCTGACTAGTACGGCGGGATTATTCCCATCCTGCTCTCTCGGCACGTCTGCCACGCCAGGCTTTTCTATTACCAATCTAATTGCACATTCGGCAGTGACAAGAGCTCATTAGTGCTTAATTACACACGTGTTATTTAGTACAAACATCTCCATTTGGGCCCTTTTGCCGTGTAATTGTTCTGCGGGGACGGCCGTTGAGATGGAGGGCACGTCGGAGTGATTCGTGCTGAGTACGGAAGGCTGGAAGTAGGTCATGTGCCATAGCAATAAACAAGGAAAGCTGCAATAAAATAATATAGTCACACACACACACACACACACACACACACACACACACACACACACACACACACACACACACACACACACACAAATGCACTCATGCCGAAGCCAGTAATATCCAAAGCTCATGTAATATTTACTGTGCACTAATAGATGGCAGAGAGAAAGAGACTTTTGCATCTGAATTTCAGAGAAAGCTGCAGACCGCATGAACAAGTTCTGTACGTTTATTGTTTGCATTACATGAGATTGATTGATGCACACACTCTAAAAAATGCTGGGTTAAAAATAACCCAAGTTGGGTTGAAAATGGACTAACCCAGCAATTGGGTTGTTTTAAGCAAATATTTAACCCAACCGCTGGGTTAAAACAACCCAATCACTGGGTTTGTCCATTTTCAACCCAACTTGGGTTGTTTTTAACCCAGCATTTTTTAGAGTGAATGATACAACGCATCCAATGAGAGAGCACAATGGAAATCTGGGATTTTGCTCATTTAAAGAGGATCTTGACATGTATCGACATCCATCCATCCATCCATCCATCCATCCATCCATCCATCCATCCATCCATCCATCCATCCATCCATCCATCCATCTATCTATCTATCTATCTATCTATCTATCCATCCATCCATCCATCAATCCACCATCCATCCATCCATCCATCCATCTATCATCCATCCATCCATACATCCATCCATCCATACATTAATCTACCATCCATCCATCCATCCATCCATCTATCATCCATCCATCCATCCATCTATCAATCTACCATCCATCCATCCATCTATCATCCATCCATCCATCCATCCATCCATCAATCTACCATCCATCCATCCATCCATCCATCTATCCATCAATCCATCCATCTATCATCCATCCATCCATTCATCTATCAATCTACCCTCCATCCATCCATCCATCTATCATCCATCCATCCATCCATCCATCAATCTACCATCCATCCATCCATCCATCCATCCATCCATCTATCCATCCATCCATCCATCAATCTACCATCCATCCATCCATCTATACATCCATCCATCCATCCATCCATCAATCCATCCATCCATCTATACATCCATCCATCCATCTATACATCCATCCATCTATCCATCCATCTATACATCCATTCCTTCATTCATCCACCCACCCATCCATCCATATATACCTCCATTCATCCATCTATACATCCATCCATTCATCCATCTATACATCCATCTATCCATCCATCCATCTATACATCCATCCATCTATACATCTATACATCCATCCATCTATACATCCATCCATCCATTCATCCACCCACCCATCCATCCATATATACATCCATTCATCCATCTATACATCCATCCATTCATCCATCTATACATCCATCCATCTATACATCCATCCATTCATCCATCTATACATCCATCCATTCATCCATCTATACATCCATCCATTCATCCACCCACCCATCCATCCATATATACATCCATCCATTCATCCATCTATACATCCATCCATCCATCTATACATCTATCTATACATCCATCCATCATCTATACATCCATCCATTCATCCATTCATCCATCCATCCATCCATCTATCTATACATCCATCCATTCATCCATCTATACATCCATCTATCCATTCATCTATCATTCTATCATCCATCCATCCATCTGTACATCAATCTATTCATCTATCATTCTATCATCCATCATGAAAAAACATGTTGTCATGACTTATTGATCATATATTTTTTACAGTTAAATATTCAATATTAAAAAAGATTCTGTACTATTTCCATGTGACTAATTAAATGTAAGTAAATTAGTTTAGTTTATATATATAATAAAAGATGCTGCATTATTATGATCAATGACACTCATGTAATTATTCCCTTGTAGAGTGTCACAGATCATGTGACTCATTGAAGCTCGAGAGGCTCTTTGTAAAATCATCTCAAATCTTCCTGATCATCGGCGTTTATTCATGAAGCGATTCTCACACATTCTCATATGCATCTTTATATTTTAGACTCAAATTGCAAGTTATGGTCTGCAGTGAAACATTTATATCCAAATAGAAAAATGCAAAATAGAAGCATTTTCACAAGCAGCCTTGAACTTCTGAACCCACCGTATTTCTACATGTTTAAACATGCATGGCAAAAACCACAACACATCAACGAGAGTGTCTTTGAAACATCTATCTATCTATCCATCTATCCATCCATCCATCTATCCATCCATCCATCCATCCATCCATCCAGCCAGCCAGCCATCCAGCCAGCCATCCAGCCAGCCATCAATCCATCCATCCATCCATCCATCCATCCATCCATCCATCCATCCAGCCATCCATCCATCCATCCATCCATCCAGCCAGCCATCCAGCCAGCCATCCATCCATCCATCCATCCATCCATCCATCCATCCATCCAGCCAGCCATCCAGCCAGCCATCAATCCATCCATCCATCCAGCCAGCCATCCATCCATCCATCCAGCCATCCATCCATCCATCCAGCCAGCCATCAATCCATCCATCCATCCATCCATCCATCCATCCATCCATCCATCCAGCCATCCAGCCAGCCAGCCATCAATCCATCCATCCATCCATCCATCCATCCATCCATCCATCCATCCATCCATCCATCCATCCATCCAGCCATCCATCTATCTATCTACAAACCCACCCACCCATCTATTCATCCATCCACCATCTATCACCCATCCATCAATCATCCACCCATCTATCATCCATCCATCCATCTATCCATCCGTCCATCCATCCATCCATCCATCCATCCATCCATCCATCTATCTATCTACAAACCCACCCACCCATCTATTCCTCCATCCACCATCTATCATCCATCCATCAATCCATCCATCCACCCACCCATCTATCATCCATCCATCCATCCATCTATCCATACTTCCATCCATCCATCCATCCATCCATCCATCCATCCATCTATCCATACTTCCATCCATCCATTTATCCATCCTTCCATACTTCCATCCACCCATCTATCCATCCATCCTTCCATCCATCCATCCACCCACCAACCCATCTATCATCCATCTATCCATACTTCCATCCATCCATCTATTCATACTTCCATCCTTCCCTCCATCTATCCATACTTCCATCTATCTATCCATACTTCCATCCATCCATCCATCCATCTATCCATACTTCCATCCATCCATTTATCCATCCTTCCGTACTTCCATCCACCCATCTATCCATCCATCCTTCCATCCATCCATCCACCCACCAACCATCTATCATCCATCTATCCATACTTCCATCCATCCATCTATTCATACTTCCATCCTTCCCTCCATCTATCCATACTTCCATCTATCTATCCATACTTCCATCCATCCATTTATCCATCCTTCCATACTTCCATCCATCCATCTATCCATCCATCCATCCTTCCTTCCATCCATCCATCCACCCACCAACCCATCTATCATCCATCTATCCATACTTCCATCCATCCATCCTTCCTTCCATCCATCCATCCACCCATCTATCATCCATCTATCCATACTTCCATCCATCTGTCCAAACTTCCATACTCCCATCCATCCATCCATCCATCCATCCATCCATCCATCCATCCATCCATCCATCCATCCATCCATCCATCCATCCATCCATCCATTTATCCATTTATCCATCCTTCCATCCAACCATCCAACTTACACAATAAAGATCTCTTGCATCTAATAGCATACGCAATAAACACCCAAACTACTATTAATAACCATCAGGAAATCATTCTTGCACAAAGAAACTTAATATAGAATGTGCACATTTTAAACTCAGCTCATCCAATCAGAAATCAGAGTTTAACTGCAAATGATATTCTGGATGCTGGTTGGTCAGTGCAGTTAAAACACACAGCTGTGGCGTGACCTGCTTGATGAAACTGTTCAATTCACAATTCAGTTCAGCAGAGTCCGATTCACCCGTCGGCTTGCTTTGCTCCTGACCTCTCCTTCAGTGTCAGTTACTGTAATCTGGCAGCGGGCGCGCTCGTCCAGGCCAACTTGGACCCGACAAGTCAAACAATCCAGTTGTTGCCAGAACAGCGTTCAGGATCCCAGAGAACAGCAGCGGTAATGACGGGAGCAGCCGGCGCTCGTCTCCTCTCCGGAGAATGAATAATATTCTGGCAGTGCCGAATCTAATAGGCGCTCTCTCTTAGATATTCAGCTGAGAATGGCACTTATGAAATATTAATATCATACAAAAATATGGCAACTCCAGCGCACTCCATCTCTCAAACTCCAGCGTAATTGACTATGCAAGTCTCTCCGAATCAGGCAGAGGGAGGGAGAAAGAAAGGAAAAACAGAACGCAAGAATATGTCAATATGAGCCGCGTCTCACAAATGAGGAAGAATTAAACGCACAGCCGTGAGGGATCTGATGAACACACAACCCAATCACACAGCGGCCGCTGGTCGTGTCACTCGCCGCTGGATGACGATAATTGGACGTGTTTACACATTTCAAATAAATTAATGCATTAATAACAAACACTTGAATCCCAAATGGACCCTGATGGAACGCATTCCAATAAACTCAATGTGTGTTCCAATCTGACCGTGAAGTGTGTGAACCTCCTCGACCGATTTAACGTGAACACACACCAACACACACACCAACACACACACACACACACATGCCTTTCTCTGCAGATTGAGCGGCTGAAGAGCCACGCCCTCCGTGTTTCCTGATTGCCTGATCACACTCGAGTCTTAATGAGCCACAACACACTCACACACACACACACACTCACACACACACACACTCACACACACTCAGACTCACACACACACACACACTCACCACCTCCAGCTGAGCCGCTAATGCCTGGCCTTATTCCATTCTGACAAAGCTCAAGAAGAAACACACACACACACACACCAAAACTCAACTTTCTTAAAATCTATCTATCATCCATCCATCCATTCATCTATCCATCTATCATCCATCCATCAATCCATCCATCCACCCATCATTCCATCCATCCATCCATCAATCCATCCATCCATCCATCCATCTATCATCCATTCCTCTATCAATCTACCATCCATCTATCCATCCATCCTTGCATCTACCATCAATCCATCCATCTATACATCCATCCATCCATCCATAATTCATCTATCAATCTACCATCCATCCATCTATCATCCATCTATCAACCATCCATCCATCTATCATCCATCCATCTACCATCCATCCATCCATCTATTATCCATTTATCGTCCATCCATCCATTCATCTATCAATCTACCATCCATCCATCAATCCATCCATTAATCTATCAATCTACCATCCATCCATCCTTCCATCTATTATCCATTCATCCATACATCTATCAATCTACCATCCATCTATCCATCCATCCTTGCATCTAACATCCATCCATCTATCTATCTATACATCCATCCATTCATTCATCTATACATCCATCCATCCATCCATCCATCCATTCATCTATCAATCTACCATCCATCCATCTATTCCTCCATCTATCATTCATCATCCATCTATCATCCATCCATCCATCAATCCATCCATCCATCCCTCCATCCATCCATCCATCCATCCATCCATCCATCCATTCATTCATCCATCTATTCATCTATCAATCTATCATCCATCCATCTATCATCCATCTACCATCCATCATCCATCTATCAATCATCCATCATCCATCCATCCATCCATTAATCTATCTATCATTCCTTCCTTCCATCCATCCATCCATCCATCATATATATATATATATATACATACTATATACATAACATTCACAAAGATGCTTAATATATTATTTGAGTGAAATCAAATATTCAGATGGGACTTGAAATATGATATTTTTGGTTAATATGTTTTGTCTGCACATGCGGTGTTGGTGACATGCACTAGTGCACAATAAACTGAGAGATATATTGAGAGTAGTGTAAGCAAACAGGACCAATCAGAGCTCATGTTGTGTGTCAGGTACATAATAACTGTGGCTGTTTGGTTTTTAGTAGCGATCACGGCTCTGGGACGCCCATAAATCTGCATCACAGTCCAGGATTACAGAGATGAGAACTCAATTTGAAAACACCCACAAATTAGCATCAATTGATATTGAGTTAGCCGGTCCGGACGACAGCAGCGCCGTTCCCTGGATTACAACATCAAAACATTACATTAGCACATCTTTAGCAGAGGAGGAACATTCAAGATCTCATTTGGGTAATCCTGTCGTCTTCAGGCGGTTTAGTGTCATCACCTCGCTGTGTGTTTAACGTTTATCTCACCGAATGAGAGAAACCGCTGAAATCTCATAACCAGATCTCGTTAATATCTCAACTGCTTCAGATAAATCAAAATCTGCAATCAAACGTATCAAAAACGCTCATCAAATGTGCATTTTATAGCTCTACTCTTACTGTAGTGGCTCTTATTGTCCTAAAACGTTTAGACGAAACATCTGAGACAAAGTTAACATTAACAGTTACCTCCGAGATGACACCTAAAATATCTCAATTGTTTCTAAACAGCCAACTCTGACAGAAAACTGATGTTAATTTTACTCTTTCTACTAGAAAATGTCACGCGGCTTAATTCAGTGTCACTTGCCGTTTCTTTGTTTTGCATAAAATGCTTTATATAATACAAAACAGACCCAAATATGTTTCTACAACAATTTTCCCCCCAGAAAAAATAGATACCAAGATACAAAAATAACCCAAGTTGGACTAACCAAGCCATTGGGTTGTTTTAACCCAGCGATTGGGCTGTTTTAACCCAGCCATTGGGTTGTTTTAACCCAGCGATTGGGTTGTTTTAACCCAGCGATTGGGTTGTTTTAACCCAGCCATTGGGTTGTTTTAACCCAGCAATTGGGTTGTTTTAACCCAGCGATTTGGTTGTTTTAACCCAGCGATTGGGTTGTTATAACCCAGCGATTGGGTTGTTTTAACCCAGCGATTGGGCTGTTTTAACCCAGCGATTGGGTTGTTTTAACCCAGCCATTGGGTTGTTTTAACCCAGCAATTGGGTTGTTTTAACCCAGCGATTGGGTTGTTTTATCCCAGCGATTGGGTTGTTTTAACCCAGCGATTGGGTTGTTTTAACCCAGCCATTGGGTTGTTTTAACCCAGCAATTGGGTTGTTTTAACCCAGCGATTTGGTTGTTTTAACCCAGCGATTGGGTTGTTATAACCCAGCGATTGGGTTGTTTTAACCCTGCGATTGGGTTGTTTTAACCCTGCGATTGGATTGTTTTAACCCAGCGATTGGGTTGTTTTAACCCAGCGATTGGGTTGTTTTAACCCAGTGAATGGATTGTTTTAACCCAGCGATTGGGTTGTTTTAACCCAGCGATTGGGTTGTTTTAACCCAGTGAATGGATTGTTTTAACCCTGCGATTGGGCTGTTTTAACCCAGCGATTGGGTTGTTTTATCCCAGCGATTGGGCTGTTTTAACCCAGCAATTGGGTTGTTATAACCCAGCGATTGGGTTGTTATAACCCAGCGATTGGGTTGTTTTAACCCTGCGATTGGGTTGTTTTAACCCTGCGATTGGATTGTTTTAACCCAGCGATTGGGTTGTTTTAACCCAGCGATTGGGTTGTTTTAACCCAGTGAATGGATTGTTTTAACCCTGCGATTGGATTGTTTTAACCCTGCGATTGGGCTGTTTTAACCCAGCGATTGGGTTGTTTTATCCCAGCGATTGGGTTGTTTTATCCCAGTGAATGAGTTGTTTTAACCCAGCGATTGGTTTGTTTTAACCCAGTGATTGGGTTCTTATAACCCAGTGAATGAGTTGTTTTAACCCAGCGATTGGGTTGTTATAACCAAGCGATTGGATTGTTTTAACCCAGCGATTGGGCTGTTTTAACCCAGCGATTGGGTTGTTTTAACCCAGCCATTGGGTTGTTTTAACCCAGCAATTGGGTTGTTTTAACCCAGCGATTGGGTTGTTTTATCCCAGCGATTGGGTTGTTTTAACCCAGCGATTGGGTTGTTTTAACCCAGCCATTGGGTTGTTTTAACCCAGCGATTGGGTTGTTTTAACCCTGCGATTGGGTTGTTTTAACCCTGCGATTGGATTGTTTTAACCCAGCGATTGGGTTGTTTTAACCCAGCGATTGGGTTGTTTTAACCCAGTGAATGGATTGTTTTAACTAAGCGATTGGGTTGTTATAACCCAGGGATTGGGTTGTTTTAAGCAAACATTTAACCCAATTGCTGGGTTAAAACAACCCAAATTCTGGGTTAGTCCATTTTCAACCCAACTTGGGTTATTTTTAACCCAGCATTTTTTAGAGTGCACCAAAAATGTACAATCAAAAGCCATAAATCACAATATAAACGCAAATATTTATAATAAAAAATTCATGTTATAGTTTTATATGAAAAAATTATATGTTATATCTTTACTCTTACTGGATGATGACTACTGACTCATTTGGGTCTGTTTTGTATTATAAAAAGCATTTTATGCAAAACAGATCCTTAAACTCCATTAAATCTCCAGAGAAACAACATTTTCCTCTGGCATCAAGTGAAAAAAAGAAGGAAGAGAGACTCACAGTGAGGGAAAGAAAGACTGTTGGTTTCAGAGCAATAAACCCTCTGAAAATAACTGTGTGTGTGTGTGTGTGTGTGAGTGCATGTGTGTGTGCATGTGTGTGTGTGTCGTTCACCTCCAGAGGAAGCTGAAAGGTGAGGGTGGGTGTGTGCATGTGCGGGGGGGTTATTTTAGCTAGTGAGCGGATGTTTAACTGAACCAACTTTTAACTGAACCCTGTGTGTGTGGAGATGTGAAGATACCGAACAAAGGCCTAAAACCTCGTTCCCCTCCCCTCACCGCAACACCTGACGCACGGGGCCGAGGAGAAACGGCACGTTTCCTCTCAGAGCTGTTAAAGTGGTTGTTCTGAGCTCAACCTTCATGCCATGGTTTGGTTAGACTTCTTAAAAGGCGGCTGAGGAGACGCTTGATAAAAGGCAGATAATTTTAAACCATTCATATGTAAATGCATGTACGCATCCGGAAAACTGAACAAAAAAAGAAAAAGATTTTTTTTTTCCCTCTCTGTCTTTTTTTAGATCGTTCCTCAGAACTCTGGGCATTGTAAAAATGTGATGTTTTTTCAGTTTTATTTATGAAAGTGTCAAGAAGTTTAACTAACTGCAGAATAATGAAGTGCACACACACACACACACACATCAGGCCCTTCCGCAGCAAATATGTGTTTCTGTGCTTTTATCATCACTAAAAGAACACAATCCAATGACTTTCCCAGGCTTTGATTAAAAAGTGACGTGTGGCCAAGTATAGTGACCCATACTTGGAATTTGTGCTCTGCATTTAACCCATACAAGTGCACACACACAGTCGTGAACACACACACCCGGAGCAGTGGGCAGCCATATTGCTGCTGGGGTTTGGTGCCTTGCTCAAGGGTCTCACCTCAGTGGTGGTATTGAGGGTGGAGGAGGGCACTGGTTATTCACTGCCCCCACCGACAACTCCTGCACTCGAACCCGCAACCTTCCAGTTACAAGTCCAACTCTCTAACCATTAGGCCACGACTGCCCCAGGATTATTACAGGATTAAAGATTATATTTGATTTTTTAAAACATTCTATTCATTTCCATGACTTCTCCAGGCCTAAAAATATGAATTTGACAATTTCTAGGTTAAAGATTACCACACACGCATGTGTATGCATGCATTTTATGATCATTTGTATTAGTTAATGCTTATTGTTACTAAAATATTAACATATTTAACATAATCAAATACACATGTACTATAAAATTGCAAAAAATAAGCAATGGAAATGTTATTCTTCAAACACTAAGGTAATACCATTTTTAAACAGTATTGTTTAAAGTAATAAATAAGAATTGAACAATTTCTAGGTTAAAGTAAACCACAGTATTTAAATTCTTAACGTGTATATTTACAAAAACATGCTTATTATTGCACTTTTTAAAATATTACATTATTTAAAATGAATGTGTGTGTGTGTGTACATGTGTGTGTGAGTGTGTGCATGTGTGTACATGTGTGTGAGTGTGTGCATGTGTGTGCATGTGTGTGAGTGTGTGTGTGTGTGTGTGCATGTGTGTGTGTGTGTGCATGTGTGTGAGTGTGTGCATGTGTGTGAGTGTGTGCGTGTGTGTGTGAGTGTGTGCATGTGTGTGTATGCATGTGTGTGAGTGTGTGTGTGTGTGTGTGTGTGTGTGTGCATGTGTGTGAGTGTGTACATGTGTGTGAGTGTGTGCATGTGCATGTGTGTGAGTGTGTGCATGTGTGTGAGTGTGTGCATGTGTGTGAGCGTGTGCATGTGTGTGAGTGTGTGCATGTTTGTGAGTGTGTGCATGTGTGTGTGCATGTGTGTGAGTGTGTGCATGTGTGTGAGTGTGTGCATGTGTGTGTGCATGTGCATTTGTGTGAGTGTGTGCATGTTTGTGAGTGTGTGCATGTGTGTGAGTGTGTGCATGTGTGTGTGCATGTGCATTTGTGTGAGTGTGTGCATGTGTGTGAGTGTGTGCATGTGTGTGAGTGTGTGCATGTGTGTGTGCATGTGTGTGAGTGTGTGCATGTGTGTGTGCATGAGCATTTGTGTGAGTGTGTGCATGTTTGTGAGTGTGTGCATGTGCATTTGTGTGAGTGTGTGCATGTGCATTTGTGTGAGTGTGTGCATGTTTGTGAGTGTGTGCATGTGCATTTGTGTGAGTGTGTGCATATGTGTGAGTGTGTGCATGTGTGTGAGCGTGTGCATGTGTGTGAGTGTGTGCATGTGTGTGAGCGTGTGCATGTGTGTGACCGTGTGCATGTGTGTGAGTGTGTGCATGTGTGTGAGCGTGTGCATGTGTGTGAGCGTGTGCATGTGTGTGAGTGTGTGCATGTGTGTGAGCGTGTGCATGTGTGTGAGTGTGTGCATGTGTGTGAGCGTGTGCATGTGTGTGAGCGTGTGCATGTGTGTGAGTGTGTGCATGTGTGTGAGTGTGTGCATGTGTGTGTGCTGTTCACCTCCAGAGGAAGCTGAAAGGTGAGGATGTGTGCATGTGCATATATATATATATAATCTATAATAAATATAAACATATGCCATGTAAATGTTATTTTTCAACACTACCATGACGGCAATACCATGGTATTGTTTAAAGTACAATGAAATATGAATATGTAATCTTCATAATTTTCCAGGAAATCCCCATTTTGAAATCCCCTGATATGTCCAGCTCTTCTCACGGCCGTGGGAATCTGATAACGGACGGGATGAGGTACGGCTGGTCAGCGTGAGCTGCTTTGTTAGTGCTGATAAATGATTTACGATACCGGTTTCTGGAACATCAATACCATCTCGTTTCTAATTAAAAAGCCGCCGCCCACAATATTGCACAGGGCGCTATTCACCCGAGAACATCATTCCACGAGAAACGCGACTGCAGAGGATTTTGCAGTGTTTTGGAACTGTTTTATTTCCACAGTTTCACATCGTCAGGTAATATGCTGAGCAGATCAATCGAAAACAAAAGCGGCGGTCGCTCGCAGGTCGAGATTTTCCAGTGAGTCAGACGTCTTTTACTCTGTTAAATATGGATGTCCTTTCAAGCAACGGAAAGCGAACAAGGAAACTTAGGTAATTGTGAGTCAAACATGCTCACTTTTGAACGTGAGTCACTCGTGTGTGAGTGTGTGAACAGTGCTGCAAACACACAATGCACAAAATGAAAACCATGCCTGCGATCTGAAATGACTGTGTGTTCACGTGCACTGCTCATTCAACAAATGCACTATAGTGAGTGTGTTTGTAGCAGTGATATCAAGAAACGTAACAATATCCACACCAGCATATTCTCTTGGGGAACCGTGCAATAGCATTGTGCATGAATATGGTGATGGTTCAGTGGCATTACCATCTGACACTGTGTGTTTTGTAAGTCTAAGTAGTTACACTTGACTGTTCGGTTTTTGGCTCAAGCTTGAACTTTATCCAGTAGCATGTGTGTGTGTGTGTGTGTGTGTGTGTGGGAGGGAGGTTATAGTGGGTGTGAAGTGTGGCCCTATGTGGACGCATCGAGTTCATCATGTGACCCTCAGAGAACCACAAAGCCACCACAGGAGACGCTCACAGTCAGACAACAGGGGGCGCTACAGAAAGCCCTGATCCAAACACACATGAGCGGGAAAACCCGTCCAATATGGCGTCTGCGTCAACAGAAATGTTGATTATACCTATATTTTCATAGCAAGAAACACTCTTTATAGTTGGGTTATTTGTGTGCTGTGGTTTTTACCTTCATTAAAGTATTGTGTCGTTAGTTTAGCAACACGTCAAAGTGAAACTCGATTGAGTTGAATCACGATTTATCATCTGTGTATCATGTATCATTTGTCATCTGCCACTGTAAAATCTCTTTAGAGTCAAGTTATTCTGATTGGATGTTTTTATCATCCATAGCTGAAAAAATTGGTCCGAAAGCGATTCCACCGAGTCTGTGTTGTTATTTTAGTGGAATTAGAACGATTATTAATTGAAAATAGCAATGGATTTTATTCACACTAAGTACACTCTAAAAAATGCTGGGTTAAAAATAACCCAAGTTGGGTTGAAAATGGACTAACCCAGCAATTGGGTTGTTTTAAGCAAACATTTAACCCAACCGCTGGGTTAAAACAACCCAATCACTGGGTTAGTCCATTTTCAACCCAACTTGGGTTATTTTTAACCCAGCATTTTTTAGAGTGTAAAATAGCAGTATTTTCTTTGCAATAAGTGTAGATAGTAGTTAGATGCAATTTATACCTGCAACACACACACACACACACACACACACTCACACATATGAACATTCACACATATACACTCACACAAACTAACTCACTCACTCACACACACACAGAAACACACACCCACTCACAGACTCATTCACACACACAAACAAACACACATACACACTCATACAAACACGCACTCACACACTCACAAACAAACACACACATGCACTCACACACACACACACACACACACACACACACACACGCACACACACACACACACTCAGACTCACTCACACTCACACAAACACTCATAGACTCATACACACATAAACACACACACACGCACTCACACACACACAAACACACACTCATACACACACACGCAAAAACTCATATACTCACACAAACACTCATAGGCTCATACACACACTCATTCACACAATCACACTCACACGCACTCTCACACATAAACACACACACACACATACGCACTCTCACACACAGACACGCACACACACACACACACACTCATACACATACTCACACAAACAAACACTCAGACTCATACACACACACACTCACACACAAACACACACTCATACAAACACACACAGACACACGCACACACTCATAAAAGTGTTTGCACCTCAGTGTTGTTGCACATTAAATGGTATGCATTAATAAGTGTAAATTATTATATTTATTACAATTATTAAATGAATGCCGGCTTATTGGGACAATAAAGCCCTCTCTACACGACCCCTAACCGATAACACACATGTTAGACACTCAGAGGTGTGAAGTACTTGAGTAATTTTACTTGATTACTGTACTTAAGTCTTGTTTTTGGGGATTTTTACCTTACTTGAGTACAATTAAAAATCAATACTTTTTCTTAATTACATTTTTTAAGGGAAAAAAAAGTACTTTTTACTCCTTACAATTTTATTTACAGTCAAAACGTGCTTCTTTTTTGGAGATCACGTCATTCTATTTTCCCTTGCTATTACCAAACCAATTGAATTGCGCAGTTTAATTTAAATGTTGTTTATTCTGCCAATGAGATCAGCTTCTGCTTAAAGGAGCACTCCACTATTTTTGAAAATAGGCTCATTTTCCGTCTCCTCTAGAGTTGAACAGTTCAGTTTTGCCGTTTTCGAATCCATTCAGCCGATCTCCGGGTCTGGCGGTAGCACTTTTAGCATAGCTTAGCATAGATCATTGAATCTGATTAGACCGTTAGCATCTCGCTCAAAAATGATCAAAGAGATTCAACATTTTTCCTATTTAAAACTTGACTCTTCTGTAGTTACATCGTGGACTAAGACTGACGGAAAATGAAAAGTTGAGATTTAGGAACTGCGTAATATCATTGCGCCTCTTGCACCCATGGTATGGATTATTACGCAGAGTATAGTTCCTAGCCATATCGGCCTAGAAAATCGTAATTGTAAATGTTTTACTTAGTACCCAATGTAACTACAGAAGAGTCAAGTTTTAAATAGGAAAAATATATATACGCTATGCTAAAAGTGCTACCACCAGACCCGGAGATCGGCTGAATGGATTGGAAAACTGTAAAACACTCTAGGAATGAGCCTATTGTCAAAAAAAGTGGAGTGTTCCTTTAAGTTAAATCCAAGGTTTTACAACTTTGAGTAGCATGTTGCATACTGGCATTAGGTAGTAGTCTTATAGTTTGATAATTAAATACAATTAAATAAAAACAGTTCTAAAGCAGGGTAAAACCTTGTATGTGGTTCATTCACTTCATGTTTTTAGAGATTCAAAGCTTAAACAAGAATCTCTGTAGTTTTCTTTATCGCTGTTACTTTTTTAATACTCAAGTACAATTTAAATGTGGTACTTTTTTACTTTTACTCAAGTATGATTCTGGCCAGATACTTTCCAGAAATTTTCACTCAGTACTTGTACTTTCACTCGAGTAACATTTTTGAGTACTTTTTACACTTTATTTCCATTTTTCGAATATTTTCTTCATTTTTATTGAAAATAAATGCCTTTTGTAAAATGTGATGGGGAAAGGGAGTAGAGGGAGTTTGATAAAAGGCGTAAAAAAAAACGTTCTGCCATAATTTTGTCTGGTCCAATCAGACGTCAGTGGGCGGAGTTAGTGTAAATAGCATAAATGTGCACTTAGCGTATGTGCACTTAGCATAAATAGACTAATTTTGGCATTTGGAAGCTCCAGAAGCTTCTAAAGGACAACTTCAGATAACAAAAAGACAAAGCAAAAATGGATAAAGTCTACCAAATAGGGCTGCGCAATATATCGAAATTATCGAAATATCGCAATATGCATATCGCAAGGGCACGCAATATCTGAATGATTTTAATCGGCTACTTCAACATTGTGAAAAGTGTAGGTTTTAGGTTGAGGCATATAGACTGAGCACACGACTGTTACTTATGTGACTTGCTTGACGTTAAAAAGAGTTATTAAACACAATAACTTGCGAAAAACAGCTCTTTGAAGTCTCGCGCTGTCTGACACACACACCGAAACGTGCGCACAAGCCGTTCTTGTTTTCGTGTCTTGTTACACACTCGAACTGTCAAAATCAAATACACACACAGTTGTGTCAAAATGGCCGTCTTGATGAGTATTCATGTAAACACAGTCGGTTATGCTTTAAGTGAAGGATATCAGAAATTGATTTTACACACTTAAAGCAATATCGCATCGCATATCGAATATCGCATTATTTAACAAGGATATCACATTTTTCTTCAGCCCTACTACCAAACATTCAAACGGTTTCATTTCTATATGTTTTCTCTCCCTTCTTGCTGTATAAGGTTCTTTGGGGAACCCAAAATGGTTGTTCGATGGCATGGCTGTGAGCGTGTGTGTGTGTGTGTGGTCAGAGCTGGAGAGGGAGATGAAGGTGCGGAGCGTCGGGTCTCACCCCTGAAGAGGGCAGTCTTTTCTCCTCAGGGTTGGGCCTGCCGGGTAATGCGCCGTACAGCCTAACACCTCGATCTCCTACACTGTATCTGCTCTGTAGAGATGAGACAAGAGGAGAGGAAGAGAGGAAAGACGGTGGAGAAGAGAGGAGAGAAAAACACAACGGGCCCAGCTTAGAAGTGTACGGGAGACAACGACAAACAACCAAATCAAGACATCATCAACAGCGAACTGGTGTTCTCTAGATATGGCTCGGGTCTCTCCTTCAGTGTGTGTGTCTGTGTGTGCTCTCCTTCAGTGTGTGTGTCTGTGTGTGCTCTCCTTCAGTGTGTGTGTCTGTGTGTGCTCTCCTTCAGTGTGTGTGTGTCTGTGTGTGCTCTCCTTCAGTGTGTGTGTCTGTGTGTGCTTTAACTTTAATGTCAGGCGTTTGATCTCATCACGATCAGCACTAGAACAACTGATGAGTGACTGAAAGAACGCCACTTATAACATATTGAGCTCAGCAGGAATAATGACATATGAACTGATTTCAGTCAGTCTTTCTGGCCTCTTCCCACTGTGAGTTCATGCATCTCTCTCTCTCTGTGTGTGTGTGTGTGTGTGTGTGTGTGTGTGTGTGTGTGTGTGTGTGTGTGTGTGTGTGTGTGTGATCTCCTCTGTCCCACTCTGTGTGTGAGGCTTGTTTGAGGAAACGCTCCCGGCAGGAGTTTTGGCAGTCTGGGTTTGGGATTCGGAGCAATCCAACATCTAATGATTCACACAAGAGAGTGTGCCAAACACACACACACACACACACACACACACACGCACAGACATATGAAACTAGTCTAGTGTAATATTTCTCACAGGTCATTTGATAGACAGCGATGTGCACTACAACTGGATGATGAAACACGGCCTCGGGCTCATTAACAAAATCACACGGTGCATTTACATGCTTATACCACGGTATTCTTTGAAGTACCAAAGCACAGCCCTGC
>CM042250.1:52793865-52801365 GCA_023566225.1 Romanogobio albipinnatus
ACAGGCCTTTACATCCGACATAACTCTGGCTGGAAGCTGTCCAGTTCATAACTGTGTGTGTACAATCAACATATTGTTGTGGCCATGCGAAGACGAACGACCTGTTTAAACGAGAGAGACAGACAGACAGAGAGAGACAGTTTGCTGTTGAGCGGATGAGTAGAAATGAAAATAAGCTGCTGTGAATATTTACAGATGTTCGCATAGAAATATGCAAGCAGATTTTTACATTTTCTGGAGAAAATATGAGTGCTGTTGCAAAAACTCGCGGACATATTGCCAGGCGATGCTACGGGTTTCTCACTGGTTTTTACGGCATTGTTAGGCATTTACTATGGTTTCCTGGCTGATTCCGAACATTACTATACGCTTTCTATGGAGAGCCATAATGATGACTGACAAATACCACTGGAAAAAGAAATAAAAGCATGATTTAGGTGTGCAGCGAGTCTGTGAGCGCACGTGCACATTATCTCGCCTGGTTCAGAGTTTCTCTGTGTGGCTGTCAAACTCACAGTCAGAGTGAAAACAACAGAGGCCAATCACATTACTTTCATTTCATATGCATTACTATACAACACTCAGAACAGCCAATCAGAGGCGGGTTTCTCTTCTCACCCGCTGTAAAGGTGATGCTGACTGGATCATGTGATTCAAACTGAAAACACATTCTGACTGTCAATCATCCTTTTGCCTTTACATAATCACGGGGATGCTGGCAAAAATGCTTATGAGTAGCTAAAAACATGCACAGAATTGAAATGCAATGGACTTTTTCTTTTTCTGATGCCTCCTACTGATGTTCTTTTGACAGAAAGACTGGAGTTCTGTCATGAAATCAGGATGAGTGTTTGGCACGGTAATGAATATGACAATAGAGCTGCGGAGGTGGACGTTGCGCAGAATAAACTCCGCCATTTTGGGAGGCAATCAGGGGAGCGCTAGAGCAGCTGTAGTCATTTAAAACCGGACTGTTTAAACCGTACTATTTCAACACGATGGACAGCTGATGTGCGCCAGGATGCCAGAACAGGCGGGGGAAAGCTAAGGGGAAATCATTTTATCGTAGTAAGTTTTAATGTTGTGAATTTCAGTGTATTCTTCATTCTTAAATCAAGCATTCTGCGTTAGTTCAAGCAGGCCATGTAGTAGGGCTGCCACTAACGACTATTTTTATATCGATTAACCTATCGACTAATTTATTGATTAATCTATCGACTAATTTATGGATTAATTGATTAACCTATCTACTAATTTAATGATTAACCTATCGACTAATTTATTGATTAATCTATCGACTAATTTATGGATTAATTGATTAACCTATCTACTAATTTATCGATTAACCTATCGACTAATTTATTGATTAATCTATTGACTAATTTATGGATTAATTGATTAACCTATCTACTAATTTAATGATTAATCTATCGACTAATTTAACGATTAATCGATTAACCTATCGACTAATTTATCGATTAACCTATCGACTCATTTATTGATTAATCTAACGACTAATTTATGGATTAATTGATTAACCTATCTACTAATTTATCGATTCATCTATCGACTAATTTAACGATTAATCGATTAACCTATCGGTTAATTTATTGATTAATCTATCGATTAATTTATTGATTAATCTATCGACTAATTTATGGATTAATTGATTAACCTATCTATTAATTTATCGATTAACCTATCGACTAATTTATTGATTAATCTATCGACTAATTTATGGATTAATTGATTAACCAATCTACTAATTTAATGATTAATCTATCGACTAATTTAACGATTAATCGATTAACCTATCGACTAATTTATCGGTTAACCTATCGACAAATTTATTGATTAATCTATAGACTAATTTATGGGTTAAATGATTAACCTATCTACCCATTTATCGATTAATCTATCGACTAATTTAACGATTAATCGATTAACCTATCGACTACTTTATCGCTTGATCAATTAACCTATCAACTACTTTATCAATTAATCTGCTGGCTAATCTATTGATTAATCGATTGAGGTATCAACTAATTTATCGATTAATCGATTAACCTATCAACGAATTTATTGATTAATCAATTAACCTATCAACTACTTTATCAATTAATCTAGCGCCTAAACTATCGATTAATCGATTAACCTATCAACTACTTTATCAAATAATCTGCTGGCTAATCTATCGATTAATCGGTTCATCTATCGACTAATTTATCGATTAATAGATTAATTATTAACCTGTCGACAAATTTATTGATTAATTGATTCACCTATCGACTACTATATTGATTAAGCGATTAACCTATCGATTAATTTATCTGTTAATCTGCCGACTAGTGTATCGATTAATCGATTAATCTATTGACAAATTTATCACAATAATTTTCAACAATTTTACTTAAAAACATTTAATTTACTTTGCAACGTTGGCCTTCAGTAGTGTACTATAAAAAAGTATAAATGTAAACAAGCCCTTGACAAAATGTAAAACTAAAAGAGTAAAAATGTAAAAATGTAAAAAGGTACAAATTTGTAAACCAACATAACAAAAAAAAGAGAATATCAGCAAATACGTTTTATATAGAATAGTGTTGTCACGATACCAAAATTATGATTTCGATACGATACCAGACTAAAATACCTCAATACCGATACTGAATCCATACCATGGCAAAAAACTGTAAAAGTAATTGAATAATATGACAGAACTTACTATTTATCGTTTTAGGGTTAAAAAAACCCCTAAAAACTCACTTGGCCGGCATGTTCCTGCCCTCCTTCACACAGAATATTAGGTCCGGCCCTTTAAGAGCTGCACAGACCAAATTCATTGTAACACCAGATTTCTCACTCAACTCTGTATACGTTCACTAAAGACACATTGCGTTTACCCGAATACTCGCCAGGACGTGCATTTTTACATATTTTTTTACCATTAAAACCCAATAATCCACGAAACTGGCGTCGCGATCTGTCTGAGTGAAAGGCGTGTGCTTCAGGTCAGAGTCCGGCCGTCCGAGCACATCCTGGCCACGCCGCACTTTTCTGTTCCTTTCTTTTTCCTGAGCTGCGTGTATATATTTGACTGTGGATGAAGAAATACTGCTCTTATTAGAGTGCTGTCATTTTTAAAGTACCGGTACTAATACAATTTCATATCGTACCCAACTTACCCAGTCGACTAAAACCTCACTCCCATCCGGGTCACGGCACCAATGTAACCCCTCCTGTCCGTACCACCCACCCCAAGCGGGACTCGAACCCGGGTCTGCCGGCATGAGAGTCGGACGCTCTAAAAAGGAGGCTAAAGGCTGCAACCCCTAGCATCAGTCACTAGAGCGTCTCTTGAGATCAGAGGAGTGAGGTTTACTCGCACAGCGACTACTAGCTGGCCTCCGTTACATGAGCAAGTCAGACATGCTGCTGCTGAATAAAATATCATACATGAATGACCCGTAGCAGATCTATACAGGTGGAGCTGGGGAAGAGGCAGGGTTTGTGAAAGCGCACTGCAACTGCTACAACAAATGCTGACCAGTATATGAAGGTTGAGCAGCGAGCTCATTGGCTACTGATAAAACAGGAAAGCTGTGCTCTATAGAGAATGGTGTGATTGCAAGCAGATTGAGTTAAGGACCAAGGACGTCTAGAGTTTCATAACAGAACTTTATATTAATCTCAGAAATGTTTCAAACTGTGCTCAGATATGCCAAGATATAGAAGTCTCATTAAATTATCAGAGATGCTCTCCACATTCATCTTAAAGAATTGTCTCAACTTGGGAAATATTAGGATAAACATCTGAGATAAAGTTGATCTTTCAATGAAACATAATAACTAAGATGTCCTGAGCTCTGAACGAGCAACATCTGAGTTATAAAATGTTCCTTTAATAATTGGACTGTAAGCTTGGCAACAGGTTTCTGTCGCTGAACCAATGGCAACGGAGCGCCGTCAGGCTTCTCCGCTCCTCATCCTCTTTCTTTCCCGAGTATTTGGTGTTATGTCATCCTTCCATACACAGTAATGACAAAAAAAGAGGCCGCATTAAAATAATCTTCCGTTTGCAGGCCAGACAAAAGAAGGAAAGTGATTTCTTAACATGAAAGCAATCTACTTACAACCATCTGCTCGTCGTCTAAATCAAAAGTGCTGTTTCCAGAGAAAAGCCGTCCAAACACTCGCTGCCAAACACACATTTGAGACGTGATGGAGTTTGAAGAAGCCAAGTTGCAAAAACATTGTTCTCGCAAGTTAAGACAAACTCATTTGGATACTAACAGACAGACAACAGACCAGTGAAACTTATTATACTGAACTCAGTCCAACTCAGCACACGCTGTAAAAACAATCATTTCAATTAGAACCCAAAAGTGTTTTACAGTCTGATGCCATATGAGAAGTATTAAACTGTGTGTGTGTGTGTGTGTGTGTGTGTGTGTGTGTGTGTGTGTGTGTGTGTGTGTGTGTGTGTGTGTGTGTGTGTGTGTGTGTGTGTGCGCTCTAGACATTAATGTGCTGTTACTTTACTAAGTACAGATGCAGGATTTTTTACCTGCTGAACGATAAAACAGCTGGAAAAATCCCAATCACACACTGGGCCTATAATTAACTTCATAGCAACACCATAGAAACCACACACCATAGTACTAAAAATCACTCCTCCTTAGCAACCCCATTGCAATGCCCTAGCAACCACCTAGAACAGCAAAGCAATGCCATCACTAAAAATCACTCTTGATTTTCTCAGCAACCATATACCAACACCTAGCAACTGCAAAGCAACGCCCTAGCAACCACTAAAATTTTTTTTAGCAACCACATAGCAGAACACCAAAAATCACTCACCTCCTTAGCAACGCCCTGGCAACCACATAGAACTGCAAATGCCCTAGCAAACACCAAAACGCTTTAGCAACCACATAGCAGAACACCAAAAATCACTCAGACCTCCTTAGCAACTCCCTGGCAACCACATAGAACTGCAAATGCCCTAGCAACCACCAAAACGCTTTAGCAACCACATAGCAGAACACCAAAAATCACTCAGACCTCCTTAGCAACTCCCTGGCAACCACATAGAACTGCAAATGCCCTAGCAACCACCAAAACGCTTTAGCAACCACATAGCAGAACACCAAAAATCACTCACCTCCTTAGCAACGCCCTGGCAACCACATAGAACTGCAAATGCCCTAGCAACCACCAAAACGCTTTAGCAACCACATAGCAGAACACCAAAAATCACTCAGACCTCCTTAGCAACTCCCTGGCAACCACATAGAACTGCAAATGCCCAAGCAACCACCAAAACGCTTTAGCAACCACATAGCAGAACATCGAAAATGACTCACCTCCTTAGCAACACCCTGGCAACCATACAGAACAGCCTAGCAACTGAGTTTGCCCTAGCAACCACCAAAACACTTTAGCAACCACATAGCAGAACACCAAAAATCACTGACCTCCTTAGCAACACCCTGGGAACCACACAGAACAGCCTAGCAACTGAGAATGCCCTAACAACCACCAAAACACTTTAGCAACCACATCGCAGAACCCTAACAATCACTCAGACCTCCTTAGCAACGCCCTGGCAACCACATAGAAGAGCCAAGCAACTGCAAATGCCCTAGAAACCACCAAAACACTTTAGCAAACACCTAGCAGAACACCAAAAATCACTCAGATCTCCTTAGCAATGCCCTGGCAACCACACAGAACAGCCTAGCAACTGAGTTTGCCCTAGCAACCACCAAAACACTTTAGCAACCACATAGCAGAACACCAAAAATCACTCACCTCCTTAGCAATGCCCTGGGAACCACACAGAACAGCCTAACACCTGCAAATGCCCTGGCAACCACCAAAACGCTTTAGCAACCACATAGCCGGACACCAAAAATCTCTGACCTCCTTAGCAACATCCTGGAAAGCACACAGAACAGCCTAGCAACTGTAAATGCCCTAGCAACCACCAAAACACTAGCAACAGAACACAGCAACAGAACACAGAGAACCACACAGAACAGTTGATCAGTAAGTTTTACACTTTAAAAGTCTAGTTTGCGTTCAGCACAAGAAAGGTGTAACTATCATGACTGCATTTGTACTTCAGACTTTTACTTTGTCCTACAGCAGAAGAGATTATATTTAAGGCCTGTAAAGCAAAAATAGGTGAGATATATTTCCGTACATGAATGTCTAATACCTTTCTAACATGTCAGACATTTATTGGTGTATCCAGGGCATTAGGCTGGCGACAGCGCTAGCGACAGTTTTAGCCTGTGAGTACGAGACCTTCTGATCCTGCAGTGTATGTGTGTGTGTGTGTGTGTGTGTGTGTGTAATGATCTCATGGGGTTTATTTTCCACAGCAGATGTCTCGTGTTGAACAACACAGTAAATTGGCGTCCACGCTGATAGACAGATCAACATGTACTGAAAATATGAGAGACATGTAAACACACACAAACACACAAACACAAACACTATCCTTTAATCTTAGGCAGTTAATTAAGATTAAAACGTGGGTTCAGATCAGGGCCGAGTGTGCAGGTGTCATCAAAATGAATCTCATTTAGTTCTGCATAAAGTTAATGACAAACCATCAAAAACGAGATCTCCTTAGTATCTCAGTTCTCTCCAAGACTAAACTACATCTGAGACAAAAACATAAGACACATGAGCTATGAAAGAGCAATGTCAGTGTTTGCCAAAGTAAGATTACGGTCATAAAAAGCTCAAACGCTTCATAAAAACCACCATATTCATAATAAGAGTTCATAACAAACTTAAACGCAACAGGTTTGGGTTTAGCAGCCAAATAATGTTAATATGTGTGTGGCGCCTGAGAATTAATTCTCTAAAAATAAACCTTAACAGTTTCAGAAGGAATAATGTCGAATCTGGCAGGCGTGTGTTTACTTTATGAGTAATGCAATTACATAAACTAATACCAGCACATTTCACAGAGTCTTTCCACAGAGCGCTGATCTGGGGTCAGTTTCTACTCCAACACTGAGGATGCAGCTGCGACCGTATAGAAAAACAGCAAATAAGTGACTTTTTAAATGTGCAATATCTTTGCATAAGTTCGGCGGAGTGGGAGGTCGTGTCTTATATATCTGCTGAAAAAGATGATTCATGTTTTCTGCCCTGGAGTCTTTTGCACCGCAGCAATGGCTTCAGCAAACTGTTTGTGTGATACCGAAAGTGCATGCTAAGATATTGTGGTCGGCACAAAATAACAACATGAATTCAGGTCTGTCAGAGATGTGCGAGAGATTATATTACAACAGCACTCAAGAACTCTGCCTACGGCCTACATAGACAGCTGCCTACTAAGGCTGTATCATAGCTGAAATACAACCTCATAAGGCCCAAAACATGTTCAACTACACACAAACACTATGAACGCTCAATATATATAACACTTTAGCCACCACATAGCAGAACACCAAACTCAGAACTCCTTAGCAACGCCCT